>SPDY01014895.1:144138-154890 GCA_006461725.1 Moschus chrysogaster | reverse complement strand
AGTCATGTCCAACTCTTTCAATCCCATGGACCGTAGCCCACCAGGCTCCTCTGTCCATGGGATTCTCCAGGCAACAACACTGGAGTGGGTTGCCGTTTTCTTCTCCAGGGGATCTTCCTGACCTAGGTATTGAACCTGGGTCTCCTGCTTTGCAGGCAGATTCTTTACCAACTGAGCTAGGAGGAAAACCCCGTTATATTATTTGACCCTTTTTAAAAGTAAAGAAACTGAAGCTGGGGGAGGTCAAGCGTCTTGGCCAGGGTCACTCAGCAGCCTCGTATTCCAACCAGTCTCTGAACTTGAACCCACGCTCTTCACTCAGTAGACACCACATCCTCATCGAGAGGGTGACTGAGCAGAGGGGGTGCACTTCCAACCACACGCAGCTCAGAGACTAGTTTCAGTGCCAGCCGAGCCCCACCATAAGGGGGTGCCTCCCCCAACAAGGACAGGGGCTCCGAGAGGCTTCAGAACAGCCAGGGCTGCCTGTGGCCACAACAGGAAGGGATTCTGAATGGAGCCTGTCGTTCCCAAAGTTGGTCAGTTTCCTGGACTAAGGACTAGCACACAGCTGCGACCATGGGAGTTGGATTTCCCGGAGGAAGAGGGTTTTCTGCTTGACCATAGCTGCCTGGTGTTTCAGAGCGTGTTTCTGTTCCAGCTGCAGAACCAGGATTCCGGGGAGAAGCCCCGAGACCCACTGCTCAGGATGGTTCTGCCAAGAGGACCCATCAGTTTGAGGCCTCAGCATGCACCTGGGGAGGGACTGGTCAGTTAGAGCCTCCAATGCCTGGCCAAGACGCTTGACCTCCCCCAGCTTCAGTTTCTTTACTTTTAAAAAGGGTCAAATAATATAACGGGGTTTTCCTCCTAGCTCAGTTGGTAAAGAATCTGCCTGCAAAGCAGGAGACCCAGGTTCAATACCTAGGTCAGGAAGATCCCCTGGAGAAGAAAACGGCAACCCACTCCAGTGTTGTTGCCTGGAGAATCCCATGGACAGAGGAGCCTGGTGGGCTACGGTCCATGGGATTGAAAGAGTTGGACATGACTTAGCGACTAAAAACCAAATGATGTAAAGACTGGGGTTCCCAGATGGTGCTAGTGGTAAAAAGTCTGCCTGCTAAAGGAGACACAAGTTCGATCCCTGGGTTGGGATCAGTTAGAGCCTTCTGATGTTGACAGCATCAGAAAATATTAATTCAGCAAATAAACGATGCCTCTCATTCAATAAATAGTATTTTTCATTTCTATGTACTACTTACTTCTAAGTTACTTAGAGATATAACATGTGAGAAAAACTGAAACTTGGTCTTCCAGGAGAAAAAACGTTTGGCCAGTAGACACGGGGTCAGACCCTGCAACCTTGGTAAGGAGACCGGGCAGATTTCTCCATCAGCGCTGGGCAGACCCCGTTGTCTCTCCAGGGCCCAGTCACGCCCGAGACGAGCTCCAAGTTTACCCAGAGGGTTCCCGCGACTTTCCGTCTTGGAGCTGCACCGGGATGAGAATCTGGAAAAGAGGGGAATGGGACTGCGTATTCCTGAGGCCTCGTCCCTCCTCAGAGTGACAGGGGAGACGGCCCTGGGTCCTCCTCACCCTGCAACCCTGGACGTTGCAGCAGACACGCCTCCAGAGCACAGCCAGCAGCCAAGGCCACGGCTCTGGGTGCGTCTGGCAGGGCCCTCGGTTCCAGGGGTAGGAACCCGCAGCCCACACGGGGGACCCCATGCAGCAGGCCCTCTGCTCTGCCCTTTACACGTGAGGAAACTGAGGCACAGAGGTTACACCGTCTGCCTGGGGCCACATGTCTCGTGGCAAAACTGGGCTTTGAACCCAGAAGCCTGGCTCCAAAGTCGGTTCACTTACCTGCTACGTGAGGCTCAGAAGAGATCAACTGGCCTAAGCGTCTGTGTCCAAGACCTCCGTTCCCTGAGATTTCATGTGGGGCCCGACCCCAGAGCGTCCGGCCTGCAAGGTGAGTGGTTGTCCCCGGCCTCTGTCTCCCAGGGGGCCTTTCTGATCTTTGTTTGCTGACCTCGGAGTGGCTGGGGCACACTGCGGGGCTGCGATCCCGCCATCCGTGACCCCCATCCCAGGTCGCCCCTCAATGTCAGGCTCCAGCCCTCGCCGTCCCCATGTGACCGTGAGCCTCATGGTGCCCCACAGGGGCAGGCGTGCATGCCCTCCACCCTGTCGATTGCAGGGTGACACTGGGGCCAAGGCTCTGCCCAAATGCAGGTCCTTAATTCAGCGCTTAAAATCAGTTCTGCCAACTAGCAGTCCTCCGTATTTGACTGCTATCACCCTAAAAGGAAGAGCCGGTGAAGACGCTGGAGTCAAGTGCAAATACTACAACGGCAGCCCTGAGACTCACTGCGATGACTGCGCACTTCATCCTATCATCAATCAATAAATGGTCTTTGTTTTTCTTTAAGAAGAAAGCTTCGGGGATAAAGGATATGATAAATTCAGACTTAAGACAGTGCTCTTTAAATAGACATCAAAACGGTAGAATAAGCCAAATCCCGAAGACGAACTGAGGTAACAGTGTCGCTGAGGGTCGAATAACAGCTGCGAAGCACAGCGGAGGCTCATGCAGGCTGCCGTGTGCAGAGGGGTGTGTGTCTGTCTGTGCTCTACAGGCGACTCAGTGTGCAAACCTGAGACATCAGCCCAAGGGCCACGAAGGAGCCTGAAGCACTGGCCTGCCATCGCTGGAGAGGGCGGCTTCTGAGGCCCAAGGACGCTCAGCGGCCGGAAGCGCAGTCGAGGTGGTTCAGCTGCTCACACAGGCCTCGGGATTCTGCTTCCGGTGTCTGATGAAAGCGCAAGTTGTATTGCAGATAAACAACAACAAGAAAAAAATTGTCAGAAAGATCGGTTTGTAACTGAAACCCAAATTTCCCTGAAAAGAGAGAAAATTACTCCTCTCGTTCCCGATGAAAGGAGGGATGTTCTGTGCACTTGACCGAGAGCCAGCCTCGCAGAGTCCCCAGGAGGACGCAGGCACTGCTTCCCAAAGGCCTGCTCCATCTGGTTTTACAGGAAAAGGCGGGACCCTGGATGGCTGTGTCTGTAGGCCAAGCTGGATGAGGAGGCCCAGGCGCCCTGGCCCACCGCAGCAGCATCTCCATGGCCCCCACAGGCTGCCCACGCCATGCCCCCCGCCACACAGACCCAACGCCGGCTCTGCCGTCAAACCACTGGCTCGGTCACTGCCGCGGGCCACACCGCAGCCGGGCCACAGCCGCCAGCGACCTCCGTCCACGAAGCCCGTCCTGCGACAGTCAGCGATCCTACCTCCTTCCTGTGCTGTCGTCCATGTTTGATGTGCTCCCCGCCTTCTGGGAGCTGAGGGTCTGGGGTGGGGGGTGGTGGAGAAGCTTAGGGCTCTGCTCGAGATCCACCTCGCAAGACCCCAGCAGGAACTCTTCTGGGACACTGGTGACTCCCAGTGCTCCTGGGTCCTGGTGCCTGTGAAGACCCAAAGGCAGAAGTTCCTTTCACGAGGACCAAGGACACGGACCCCAATGTCCCGAGATGTTCGCTGCAGGGCAGGTGGGCCAGCTGGGCTGGCGGGGCGGGGCGATGGGTGGGCAGGCAAGGACGGCCCCGGCAGGGCACCGGGTCACCCCTGGGGCTTAACGGGGGCAGGAAAGCTGGCCTCCCCAGAGGAGCCAACACGGCACTGACCTCCAGACCTAACAGCCCACGGCCCTCCACAGGACGAGGGGCTGGGGGAGACTGCAGGCAACTGGTCCTGAACTGGTAGGACAATCTCGGCACTAAGTCAGAGCAATCCTGTTGTTGGTGGTGGCCATGGTGCCTGGGCAAAAGGCGGCCAGAGGCACCGGCCCCAACGTGGTCAGTGCTGAGGGTCTGCACCCAAGAAGCATAGGATCAAGTCCTCTGCCCTACAGCCTCTCCAAGCTACACCAATGAATCCCCTGGGCCAGGATCTAGGGATAAAGGGCTGGGCTCTCAGGATCTCAGGGTGCAGAGCTGTGTTCTCAGGATCTCGGGGTGCAGGGCTGTGTTCTCAAGATCTCGGGGTGCAGAGCTGTTCTCTCAGGACCTCAGGGTGCAGGGCTGTGCTCTCAGGATCTCGGGGTGAGTGCTGTGCTCTCAGGATCTCGGGGTGAGGGCTGTGCTCTCGGGATCTCAGGGTGAGGGCTGTACTCTCAGAATCTCAGGGTGCAAGATTGTGCTCTCAGGATCTCGGGGTGCAGGGCTGTGCTCTCAGGATCTCGGGGTGCAGAGCTGTGCTCTCGGGATCTCAGAGTGCAGAGCTGTGTTCTCAAGATCTCAGGGTGAGGGCTGTGTTCTCAGAATCTTGAGGTGCAGGGCTGTGCTCTCAGGATCTCGGGGTGAGTGCTGTGCTCTCAGCATCTCAGGGTGAGGGCTGTGCTCTCGGGATCTCAGGGTGAGGGCTGTACTCTCAGAATCTCAGGGTACAAGACTGTGCTCTCAGGATCTCGGGGTGCAGGGCTGTGCTCTCAGGATTTCTGGGTGCAGAGCTGTGCTCTCAGGATCTCGGAGTGCAGAGCTGTGTTCTCAGGATCTTGGGGTGCAGGGCTGTGCTCTCAGGATCTCGGGGTGCAGGGCTGTGCTCTCAGGATTTCTGGGTGCAGAGCTGTGCTCTCAGGATCTCGGAGTGCAGAGCTGTGTTCTCAGGATCTCGGGGTACAGGGCTGTGTTCTCAGGATCTCAGGGTGAGGGCTGTGTTCCCAGGATCTTGTGGTAAGGGCTGTTCTCTCAGGATCTCGGGGTTATGGCTGTGTTCTCAGGATCTCGGGGTGCAGGGCTGTTGCTCTCAGGATATTGGGGTGCAGAGCTGCGTTCCCAGGATCTCAGGGTGAGGGCTATGTTCCCAGGATCTCATGGTGAGGGCTATGCTCTCAGGATCTCGGGGTGCAGGGCTGTGTTCTCAGATCTCAGGGTGAGAGCTGTGTTCTCAGGATCTCAGGGTGCAGAGCTGTGCTCTCAGGACCTCGGGGTACAGGGCTGTGCTCTCAGGATCTCAGGGTGCAGGGCTGTGCTCTCAGGATTTCTGAGTGCAGAGCTGTGTTCTCAGGATCTCGGGTTACAGGGCTGTGTTCTCAGGATCTCAGGGTGAGGGCTGTGTTCCCAGGATCTTGTGGTAAGGGCTGTTCTCTCAGGATCTCGGGGTTATGGCTGTGTTCTCAGGATCTTGGGATGCAGGGATGTTGCTCTCAGGATATTGGGGTGCAGAGCTGCATTCCCAGGATCTCAGGATGAGGGCTATGTTCCCAGGATCTCATGGTGAGGGCTATGCTCTCAGGATCTCGGGGTGCAGGGCTGTGTTCTCAGATCTCATGGTGAGTGCTATGCTTTCAGGATCTCAGGGTGCAGAGCTGTGCTCTCAGAACCTCGGGGTGCAGGGCTATGTTCTCAGATCTCAGGGTGAGGGCTGTGTTCTCAGGATCTTGGGGTGCAGGGCTGTTTCTCAGAACCTCAGGGTACAGGGCTGTGCTCTCAGGATCTCGGGTACAGGGCTGTGCTCTCAGGATCTCAGGGTGCAGGGCTGTGCTGTCAGGATCTCGGGGTGCAGGGCTGTGCTCTCAGGATCTCGGGGGTGCAGGACTGGTTGATCTGGGGCCACCTGGGGCTTCTGATTTTGTCAGCGGTCATGCCCCACATTTTCCGTGTGTGTGGGTTGACAGATCCTCCTAGTCCTCACGGTGGGCAGCCTCTCGGAGACAGCCCCAGTCTTAACCACCTGTTCAGTCAGGAGCCTCTCCCAATTGGGACCTCCTGGCTGCCTGCAAGGCTGACAACAAACCCATCATTTAAGTTCAGGACACACAGAGAAGCCAGTGGCATCAACAGCAGAGCTCTGAGTGCCAGACTGAACCTGCACAGCCCTGGTGACCAGGGTCCCTGTGTCTGAGCCGTGTGCTAGGCTCTGTTGCCTCTTTATCCACAGAGGGACCACCGTCCTTGAGTGGGAAACGGCACTTCCGTCCAGTCACTCGGCGGAAATCAGCGAGGATCTAGCTGATCCCACAGTGCAGAGAACACAGGTCTCGTTGAGTCAAAATGGGTCCCATTCTATTTCCCGAAGCCTGCTTCTCATTAATGAAACCATTGTAATTAAGAATAAAAAAATGCAAGAAATGTAAAATTCAAAAGTCCAATTGCGGCTGCAAGATAATTATTAGCTTTCTGATTATAACTGTTTCTTACCTATAATCCCCGCTGCCTTGTCATTAGTGTGGCCTATTTCCATCATCACCAGAGTCTGATATTAAGGAACAACGAATTTCCCGCAAGTGAAAGAGCGATTAGCCGAGCTGTGTCCACTCAACCACAAGTGAGCCCTGGAGTGAGCCCTGCTCTGATGAATTCCAGGGGCTGGCGGGAGAGGGTGGCAGCCTGCCCCCACTCACCTGGAAGGCAGGGCACCAGGGCGTGAGCGCAGAGCGGGCACTCAGACTCTGCGCCTTGGGGACAGTCAGTCTTCTTCCCCACGGTTCACTTCCTCTAAAGACAAAACGAGGTTCCCACGTCGTGTCAACTGTTGGATGGACGAGGGTCTGCGACCTGGCAGCCCCCCGCCTGCAGGAGCACCGCCAGGCCTCAGGGCCCCTCTGTCCTGCTCCAGGGGCCGTGGGGAGGTCATCGGGGGGCACTTGGAGCCCCTGCCCCACCCCACCCAGCTGCTGTGCCCACCCCTGCAGCTGCCGGCGATTAAATCTACAAGAGGAGGGAACTCACCTCGCACCACTCCGTGGTAATTATAACTTGCTGCCGACATCCAGCTCTGACAGGCTCCATCTCGTCTGCCCCTTGGCGCTGTGGCATTTATTTACAACCTCAAGAGCATCTCAAACCCAGCGGCTCACATGGACATCGGGGTGGGGATGGACAGGCTGTGGGAATTGAGTGGGCAAACAGCGGACCCGCAGTCAGTCGTGTGCATCTCTCAGAGACTTCAGAGGTGGCTTCTGTGGCCGGAGCCACCGCAATGAGGTGCTGGCTCACTGCCTCGTCCCACATCAGCGTGTCTCTGGACCATCCGCCTGCAACCTGGAAGTATGGAGCAGACACCCACCAGGACGCGCTGCCCAGCTCTGCGTCACCGGCTCTTCCTCATGGCTCTGTCTTTTTCCTCCGGGCTCCTCTGCTCATGACCTGCAGCACCGACATGCGATGTTTCATATCCCCTCCACCCGCCAAGGTGATGCACCACAGACCAGCCACATGCAAACACGCTGAAAGACGCCACAACGTCACACAGAAAAGAGCCTGGCACATGGCGGGACTCAGACCCCAGCCATGAGAATCAAAGTAGGTGATTCCTGCCACGTCCACCGTGAAGACGGACACAGAAGACTGTATCTAGGCCCATTCTCCTTAAATAAAGCCTGAGCCACGTGTCGCTCCTGAAAAATTTACGAGGCAGGAGTGAGGCTAGATTCGAGATATCTGAAAGATATCAAATTGCAGGAAAATTTGCGTTTTACATATCAATACCCTATTTTCAATAATACATTATCTAAGCTTTGCAAATGACACAATATCATAAAATCTGACTCATAAATTGCTACTGCGCTCACTGTGGTTACACATACACGTCTGGAGGGTGTGGGAGGGAGAACTTTGGGGGAAATGGTTTGTGTCCTGCCAATCTGCGGGTCAGTGTACTCGTCTGAGAAACGGGTTCAGGCCCCAGTCCTGGCAGCACAGGCCAAGGCCTGCTGCTCTGAGAAGCCCGGCCGTCCTTTCTGAGCCCCCGCATGATGGTGCTCACTTGATCGCAGTCTGGGCTCTGAGGTGCAGCCACTCAGCCGCTTCTCTGTGCACCGACCGAGTCCCTGCACAAGCCAGGCTGCAGGAGGGCATGTGACGGGGGAGGCTGGAGCGGAGCCTTGGTCCCGATGCTACCCAAGCTTGGAAGGTGCAGACGCAGGCACGTGAGAAGCTGGACGGGGACCAGGAGCGTCCTCGGTCGGCGCCTCTGCCCAGTCCACCCCCTGGCCCCCTCCTGCTGTCGGGGACTGCCTCCAGCCACGTGCTGCACATTCAACCAGAGAGAAACAGTAACTGTTGGGTTTGTTCAACAGGCGTATCTCCCTTCAAAGATCAGGCCTCCTCTCTGGCTCGTCCCCTGGCTTGAGTAAACTCTTCCGGATTTCTGGCTCACTCAGAATAACTCTTATTAGGACTGAATATGATTCTTCTCTCTACTGTCAGAGACAGCGGAGTCCACTCCTAGCAGAGCCAGAGGTCCGGGCACTTTGTCCGCAGGGAGCGGGCGCCAGTCCACACGGAGGAGGGGTCAGAGGTGGAGAAACAAGCCAAGGAGGCGGTTTGAGGTGGGACCAGCGGCGAATGTCAGGGTGAAGCGTTCCCGTGCCTCCCGGGTCCTGGCCTGCAGCCCCTGCCACACCCGATCTTCGTCACTGTCAAAGCTGGGTGCGGGAGTAAGGAACCAGCGCTGAGGGTCACCAGGCACAAGAAAGTTGCCGGGTCTTCTCAGCCTTGGTTCCAACTCCAGCACGAAGGGGCCCCACACAGCCAGCCCAGCACCCATCCAGCCGGTATCCCCGACGGCCCTCCCTATGCGCCGGACGGAGAGGAAGTCGGGCTGGTGGACAGACGGCCCTGGGCGTGGGGAGCTCTTGCCCAGTGACCATCCTGGTCAGACTGAGAAACCGATTCAGGACAAAACAGACTTTGAGCGGTTCCCTGGAAAGTGGCTGTGCCTGTGACTGCCGCAGTCTTGGGGGAGATGGGCACTAATTGCTGTCTAGACATTTTATTACACAGTGAGGCCTTGGTACTGAGCGCCTCCCTCTCTGCAGGAGAAACACGGGTCAGCTGGACTGTTTGTCCGGAGGAAGGCTCAGCACAGGTGGGGATGTCGGGGCCGAGGACCCTGAGCACCACTCACCGGATCTCAGGGCAGCTTCCAGAGAACACGGGCGCCGGGAGGCCTCGGGGCCAAGTCCATTCATGGGCGGGGCCCCGATTGTGGAACCAGACGAATCCACCATGACTTCCTACAGATTTTCCTGTGCAGACGACTTCCCCTTGGCTTATGTGTGTCTTTTCTTCTTATCGTTCTTGCGATGGTGGATTTTCTGTTTTTTTTTAATTACTTTTCAACCTCCACAGCCTGGTCTGCAATTTGAAGTGTAACACCATCCTGAAATGAAAACGCTGCAAGAGTCCAATCTTCCTGCACAGACCAGGCAGGGCGGGCCTGGCGCCAGTTCCTGAGCCCAGAATCGCAGGAGGGGCCCCTATGACCTGCGGCCGCATCCCAGGCCCTGAGCCGCCCGGGGTAGCACCTCAGCCATGAGGCACAGAGCACAGCCTTGGACCCGTGAGAGCTCCAAGAGGGGTCTGTGCCACCGAGCCCCCAGCATCCAAGCCCCACCCTGAAGCAGCCCCAGGCCCGGCGTGCAGAGGGTCCCCTGGGGCCCCAGCGGCCTCTGTCACTGCTTGTGCAGACCACACGACCGGTCAGGTTGCTTTGTACCCACAGACTTGGGGACACTTTGGCTCATAGAAAACCAGCCTCACAGCGATTAGCTAACCCCAGCTGGCAGGTGGTGTTGGCACCGATGTGGAGTTATTCTGGGGGGTTCTCTGAGCACCAAGGCTGAGTCACTGAGGTCGGCGTACACGTCATCCTGCAAAGCCATCTCGAGACTGAGCATTTGTAAACCCAGGATGGTCCCAAAACGAAAGGGACCCAGGGTCTCGGTTGTACTGACACCAAGGATTTCTCCCCAACTCTGTGGCTGGTACCCCCTTACCCCCACCCCTCCCTACCCTTGGCTCCTGTGACCTCAGCCAAATCCACCCTCACTCACTCAAAAAACAGTTCAGATTCTCTGGCCCGAGCATCAAAGTTATGAGTTTAGAGCTGCATCTTGCAAATTAGGGGACAGCGCCCCTCGGACCTGCCTCCATGGGTGTCCGACTGCCCAGGGCTCTTGTGACCTTGCGAAGCCCATTTGAGGGTCCTGCCCGTTGCAGAGACCGCCCCGCCAGGGTCCTACCCAGAGCCCCACTTTCGGGAAACCCACCTTAGCAGTGTGTTTACTGCCTGAAAAGAACACGAAGGAAGCAGAGAATTTTTTTACTAAGACAAAGGTGCTCTTGATTTATTTTGATTTCTTTTCCTGTTTTTAACAAATTTATAACTTACTTTAACAGCAAGTTTATAAAGATACAGTTTACAGTGGGCCCTCTGTATCCACGGGTTCAACCAACCATGGATGGAAACTCTTCAGAAAAAGGATTCTATAAAGTTCCAGAAACCAAACTGGAATTTTCCATGTGGCAGCAATTATTTACCCAGCATCCACATTGTGTTAGGTGTTGTGAGTAACCTGTGAGTGTTCAGCCACCTCAGTCATACCCAACTCTTTGCAACCCATGGACTGCAGCCCGCTAGGCTCTTCCATCCATGGGACTCTCCAGGCAAGAATACTGGAGTGGTGAGCCATTCGCTCCTCCAGGGCATCTTCCTGACGCAGGGGCTGAGCCTGAATCTCCTGCATTGCAGGCAGAGTCTTTACCACTGAGCCATGGGGAAACCCTCGTAAGTAACCTAGAAATGAGCTAATGTATACAGAAGCCTGTGTGTGTGTGTGACTTGAGCATCCTCAGATCCAGCTGCCTGAGGCAATCCTGGAATCCATGCCCCACAGACACCAGGGGTGACAGCACATCCCATAAAGTTTAGCTTCATGTATATATTCTTCAGAAATGCAG
>SPDY01014895.1:55701-83914 GCA_006461725.1 Moschus chrysogaster | reverse complement strand
CATCACCAACTCCTAGAGTTTACTCAAACTCATGTCCATCACGTCAGTGATGCCATCCAACCATCTTATTCTCTGTCACCCCGTTCTCCTCCCACCTTCAATCCTTCCCAGCATCAGGGTCTTTTCCAATGAGTCAGTTCTTTGCATCAGGTGGCCAAAGTACCTTACATATTTGCAAATTAAAATACCATTATTTCTGGGCACCAGAATATGACACTGGAAAATAAAGCCATGGCTTACTGAGACATAACACCCACGAAATCAGCAAATCAGAGCATAAAATATTTACATGCCTGCCTGTTGCCCGACTCCCAACTCCCTGCTGCCCCAGGCCGTCCTGGTACCTACCGTCTTCCTGGAACTGCCCACACCCTCCCGTCCTGCCCCAGGCCCCTCTGATGCTGAACTGAGGCTTGGATTTGGTGGTAAAGACAAGCCTCATTTTTAACAATTATTTTCTACTGCAACAAGACACATATCTGCTCCAAACTTTCTTAAAACAGATGCCAGTAAAAATATGCTTCCAAAACAACCTAGCAACCGTAACAGACACCAACACACACTGGCCAGAAAAATGTGTTCTGATACAGCCAAATCTTCAGAGTTTGGGGTTTTTTTTCATTCAGTGATGGAAACTGCTAAAATACTCTCCGTCTAAAGGAGCATTGGTCCTTTCTACCGGCTCCACGTGAAGAGCACAGAAGTAAAGCGCTGTGAAGGGGAGGTTTCCGGGTACAGACCAGGATCTCAGAGAACACATGCCCAAGGAGGAAGGCGCCTTCTGGCCTAAGGAAGCTCCAGACGACTGCCCAGAGGACATCTGCAGGAGAGCAAATGAGGTTATTATTTCCTTTCTTCTTCTAGAGTTGGAGCCCAAGAGCAAAGGCAGAAGAGAGTCCCCGCCAAGGCCCACTCTCTGAGCCGGAGTGAGCAGGGTGGGCTGGAGGCCCTCCAGCTGCTCTGCCGCCTCCCTGCCATCGCCTGGCCCCAGCCTCCAACAGGTGCAGCCCAGCCTTCCAGGGCCCCTCACATGCCAGCCGCTCCCTCTCGAGCCTCCCTGCGGCCACCAGCCTGCCTGGTCCCCAGGGCCGTGCCGTCAGCCCCAGCCCTAACAGGCCCCCACCACGTCCCTACCTGGCTCTCCCCTCCTGGGGGTGGGCACCCCCCGCATCACCTGCTGCCTCTGACCAGCAGCTCTCAATGCACCCTGAGCTTCTTCCAGCACCACCCATTCTGGCACGCGCCCCCACAGAGGGCCCTTCAAAGCCATTCCCAGCAAAACCCTGCGTTTTCCAGGTCCAGGCACATGTGCCAAGTGCCCCAACATGCCTACCAGCCCCTCAGATCCCACCATTGTCTCCTCTGCTGGGGCCGCTCAGCCGCCTCTCACCAGCATCTGCTTCACCAAAGTGCCCGCAGGGCCTCGGGGCCACCCCTGCACTTTGGGACCGCAGCTCCAGGCGACCCCTGTGTCCGCACAGGGCTCGTGCGTCCCCGAGAGCCGATCCGCAGGTCGTTCCCAAGTGTGGACACCACACAGAGACAGGAGGCCCCCACAGGTCCAGTCCCACAGCTGGAAGACCAGCATTTGTCCTCATTCATGGAAATCTCCAAACACATCTCCAAATGTGGTCATATCCGCAAACGGCTGCCAAAACCCAAGGCCTCCAGTCTAGAGCGAAAGCACAGAACCACAGAAGGTAAAACCAGCCACTCCCCAGCCTCTACGCCCACAGCTGAGAACGTGCTGTGAAGACCCGATGGGAACCGGAAGGGAGGTCAGGAGAGTTGCCATCAGATACAACAGCAGCCTCATCACACCCACAGCATCTCTATTTCCACGTGTGTCAGAAGCGGGAGCAGCTGAGGACGAACCACGCAGCCCAGACGTGGATCTGCACCACCCTCCTGGTTCTCCGTTGCAGGCCCAGGGCTGGCCCTTCAGGACCGCAGGGGCCTGGACGTCATGCTGCAGCTCAGGCAGGGCCCCCCAGCCCTCGTCTTTGCGGCATCCACACAGCAGCAGGAACCAGCCGTGACCACATGGAGCTCGTCACAGGGCTCCCGGCCTCCTGCTCGGGGTGCCCTCTGGCCCACACTTGGTCCTGGGAGCCCAAGCTCCAGCTCCGGAACTATTCAGGTGAATTCTAAGTCAGATGTGGTCCCGTCCCTGACCTCCGTGGCCTGGTTTCATCCCCAGCCTTGCAGGTGAGTCTGGGAGACACCCTGTGGGATCCGCTGCCCCCGAGCGCCAGCAGGACACGGCTCCGTCCAGCATCAGCCCAGGAACCAGGGGCCCGAGCCCTTTCTCTCCAAACTGATGCATGTTTTTACTCTTCTCCATCTTCCCTGAATCTGAGAGCTACACACACGGGCGCCTCCTTCTTAAACAAATGAAGAGTGAGGAAGTGGGCACACAGGAAGGAACCCGAGGAGTCCAGGCAAACCCATCCGGCAGCTCAGTGTTCACACTGCCCCCACCCACTGTGTCCAGGCACCTCCATCCTCAGCACAGTAGCCACAGAGGGGCCGGGGTCAGCTCTGAGGGGGCGGCCAGCCTGTGGGACCAAGCCGTTGACCTGCGGATCTGACGCTGACTCTGGGGGACAGAGTCAGAATGGAATTAACATGAAAGGGAAAGATGGTGTTCCATCAGATCCCTGACCAGCTGCTGACACTTTCTCCAACAAAATAATGTTTGAGGCTTGCACTGTGGGTGATGAGGGAGAGCTGGACTGTAACTGAACTGCGTATATTCCTTTTACCTCAGAGCAATTACACCTCAAGTCCACTGAAGCCAGCCACCTAATCAAATCCCACAGCACCTCGACATCCCTGCAGTCCGACAATGCCCCTCCCCAGAACGGTGCGGAGACTAAAGGAGAAGAAGCAGGGAGCTCTATTTCTCAACCCGTCCCCCATGCCCTCCCACAGTTAGAGCCCCATCAGGGAACGGAACTATTAATATAAAAGTGTTCCCGGGTCAGAGCTCTGTGAAGTACCTTCTAAACTGAGACACAATTATTTCTATCAGAACCAGTCCTCAATTCAGACACAAGAGATCCCCAAAACCACCCAGTGAAGCCACACGGTCCAAACCGCCCTTGTCAGGAAAAACCAGGCACCATTTTGAGGGGTGATTGTGATGCCCATTACGAAAATTAGTTTTCAATATAATACGTTATTAAGTCGCTGTTCCTGCCTGCCTTACAGGAGTCAGAGGCCCACAGGAGCCAGATCAAATTTAGGCAAAGGAATTCTCAAGTTAATTTAGTTTAATTATGAGAGCTGAAAACTAGGACTGAGTCTGCCCTGTTAATGAACGATCCTGGTTAATGAACGGTTCTGGTTAAATTGTAGCTCTTTCACCAGGTCCCCTTCTTTATTGCAAACTTCTCAAAAAGCCAGCTAAGTGGAGTCAGAACCCCTCACTGAACCTGAAACATAAATGATTTTTTGCACAGTAAAATTTAAATCTCAGCCCCTATCGTCATGAAGTTGGACCGCTCTCACCATGTCAAACACTGTGGAAGAATCTGGAACACCCGGATTCTGCCGCTTGCCCCGGGCCCCATTCCTCGCCCTCAGCAGCAGCTCGGGCCAGCAGCCTCCCAGTTACAACCTTCCTGTTGCTTTTGCATCACCAGCTGGGGCCCGTGTTCCAGGTCTGCCCTCAGCGCTCACCTCCTCCACTCCGCCTTTGAGATTCGAAGATCCAACTGCACCCAGGCCAGCCCCACCCCACGGGGCCACGCTTACCGGAGATCGTGCCCAGCTTGCCTGGGTGGACCACGTGCACACACTCCGGCGCGCTCGTCGTCAAATAACAGACCCACGTGTGTTGGAGGCCTGCCTTGGGGGCCACACTCCTCACACCGCTTCCCCGCAGTGCGGGCAGCGCGCCCATCAGTCTCCATCTCACTCCGAGTCCCCTCCAGGCTCTCTGGCTCTTCCCTGAGAAGCCCGCCTCTGCCTGCATGCCCCTGGCTCCCCGAGAGCCTGTTCTGGGGCCTGCCTCCTCCCTGTTGTCCTCAGTCCCCGCGGCCCCATCAGCCCCCTCCCAGTGCTCCTGCCCCTCAAAGACCTGCTACTCCTCTCCTCTCATCCACACCCCGGGACCCCTGCCTTAAGCCTCCTCTGACTCCCCTCATTCACTCCAGGGCTTCAGCCGCTGCCCGCTGGTTCAGTTTTCTAAGCTGCTTCCACTGCCTCAGACACCTCCACTTCAATGCCCAACAGACACGAATTTTAACGTGTCCCTAACAGACACATCCCTCCTTTCCTGTAAATCTCCTTGGAAAGCATCACCCTGGAGTCACTCTTGTGAATTCCCTGTCCCTGACCCCCTCCCCAAATCATCCGATGATGATGTCATGTCAACTCCCACCCCCAGTTTGCTTCCGTTTCTGCCTGTCTGTCCATCACTGCCCTTCTGTCTATTGCACAAGGCCTCTATAATCTCTAGGGACTTTATCGGGCAGCCTCCTAGTTAAGTTCTATGCACTAGTTTTGTCCCAATCTAATCTCTGCATCCCCACAAAGGTCAAACACCAGGTCAATCTCATCTCTCAGTCTTAAAGCCCTTGGGGCCGTTCTGGGCAAACTCCAAAGCACAGGTCCTCAGACTGCCCCCCAGCCTCGAACCACACGTCCCATCAAGGGAACCCTGCAGCTTTTGGGCATGGCTCCTCATTTCTGAGCTTGGAGTCCCCTTTCTAGTGTCCGCCCTGCCCACTCTGTCCACACACCCCTCACTGGTCTGTAAACCTCAGCTGGGGTTGCACATGCTCTGGGAAATGGGCTCTGTCTCCCCTTCCCGTCTGAGCTGGGGATCCTGTCTGGGAGTTGGGGGTCCCGAGGGCATCACCAGCATTGCACTTGGTGCACAGAACCTGCTCTGGGTCTTACCTTCCTCCTTCACCAGGCCTTGAATTTTGAACACGGATTCTCTGTGTTTCTAGCTCAGGGCTTTAGGCCTGACACCCAGTAATTGTTGGGTGAAGCCTCTTGAATGGGTGTTGCTGGTGTGCAGGGTGTGGAAGTCACTGCAGCCCCCGGATCTAGGGGCAGAGACAGGACTCCCCCTCCCCATTCTGTGCGTTTCTCCCTCAGAGCTGACCCATTAGCTTTCCCCAGGAAGTGCCTGGCCACCAGAGATCATGGGCCACAATCGGCACTGAGTTGACAGCGTTGTCTTGATTGAAGCAGCAATCAGCTAGAGACTCTCAAAGGGGGCGTCTTCACAGAGGGCTGCCCTGAGCACAAATCTGAGATTAAGCGGCACTCTGATGCTGGAACAATGAGGGTAAATCTTGGAGGGCTGCACACTGTCTCAAGAGACCGCCGGATCCTCAGCCCCCTGCGCCTGCTCCTTCCTGAAGTCCCTCCACCAGAGGCTAAGCCTGGGGCCTGAGTCCCAGCCCCGCCTTCCCCCACAGCGAAGTCTCACCGGTCACTCCTGTCAACGGACCTCGGCACACCCAGGTGTGAAAGCGTCCTCGGCCAAGAAGGAACCAGCACAGTGCCGCTGTCAACTCTGAGAACGTGAGCGAACAACACGATGGCTGCATGGGAAACCCTTCCGCAAGTCGATGGTCCCAAAGCTCTGCCTTCAGCAAAGTTGCAGGAGGCCCCACCCGAGTCTCGATGGGATAGATCACTGAAAACAGTTTCAAAGATTGATCACCGTGTGATTACTGGCACGCACCCCAGAAGGAGATGGAAATACTGCATGCTGTTGCCACAACAAATTTGCTTCCATTTCTACGATGAATTTATATTAACAAGTAGCTTGGCAAACATACCCATAAAAACAAAATCTATTTGAGAGGAATACTATCCCATTCCAGCAATGAGTGTTATTCATCTACAAACATGTAACTAAATAGAAAACCACTATCTCCCTCTCACTTATAAGCTCTGACCACTGTGCTGGGTAATTACTAATACTTCTTATAAGTGACTGTGTGCTGTGTGCTTAGTCGCTCAGTCGTGTCTGACTCTCGCAACCCCGTGGACTGTAGCCCACCAGGCTTTTCTGTCTATGGGATTCTCCAGGCAAGAACACTGGAGTGGGTTCCCATTTCCTTCTCCAGGGGATCTTCCCGACCCAGGAATTGAACCCAGGTCTCCTGCCTTGCAGGCAGACTCTTTACCAACTGAGCTACATTGCTTCTTTAAGTGATTAATATTTATTAAATTTTATAATTTGTTTATTTTGTTTTGATAGACTATGCCCTTACAATAATTATACCAATAAATCCAGAAGAAATCAGAGCTTTACGAACACAAAATTTTCCCAATTATTTTAAGCATAGGGAATTTTTTTCTGCAAAGAAGCATAAGATAATGGACCAAAAAATTAAAACATGTTATATAACGTTAGGCTAAATTCCTATTGGGAAGAGAAACAGAAACAGAAATTTAAGGGGAAAAATAATATTTAACTTCTGGCTGTTAAGTAAAAGAATAGTTATCATGTATTTTTAGATGGATAGTGCCATGTACGGAATTGCTATAGTACTTAGGCTCATATGATCAATTTTAATTTTTAAAGACCAGTATGCATCAATATGGTGGAAATTACCTCTTTGCAACTATCTGAACTGATGAAAAAAGGCAGAAGTCATCTTGAAAGGTGCAAAGGGGAGCATTGTTCTGTGATGCTCTATAGGGGCACCCAGGAGAAGAAACTTGACAGCTGGGTATTCTGTGTCTACCTGGGGTCCCTCTGGACACTGGGGAGTGTGAACAAAGGCAGATACACCCAGCCTACAGGAGGGAAGGCCAGAGCCTGGAGAAGGGAACTACTAGCTCAGGAACAATGGCGTTCGAGGGCCCGCATGGAGGCCTTAGAGTCTGGGGGAAGGCTCCGTGCAGAAGAGCCCTCAAGCTCTGGGTGGTAGAGTGAGTCCTGGACAGTCTCCAGGCAGGGCAGATGCTGAGCAGAACGCCAGAAATGGGAAGCCTGGGGTGTACCGAGCCCAGGGTTGCAGGAGGGCAGGCGTGGCCGGCATCCAGGGCCGGGCTGGAGAGGCCAGGCTATGGGCACCTCCGGCGGTCTTAACGGAGGAGAGCATCAGGACCCGGCTTGGATTCGGAGGCCGCGCTGTCCTCCGCAGGAAGACCAGAGGCAGGAGCTCAGCTGGGACATTCACATGGTCCAGGGGAGGAGACAACACGGAAAACAAGGCCTGGAGGAACTGAAAGTCCACCGTCAGGGGAGGTGCTGGGGTGCGGCCAGAACAGTCAAGCGTCCCACAGCCAGCGGTGAAACAGCCCTGGTTTGCTGAGGACATCCCAGCACCCAGCATACCTGGAGTGACCCCTCTACCCCTCACCACGGTCCCACAGGCAAGGAGGGCTGTTTGTTAATTGCCTACAACTGATGAGGGGCTTCCCTGGCGGCGAAAACAGTAAAGAATCTTCCTGTAGTACAGGAGACCTCGGTTCAATCCCTGGGTGGGGAAGATCCCCTGGAGAAGGGAATGGCAACCCACTCCAGTGTTCTTGCCTGAGAAATCCTGGACAGAGGAGCCTGGCGGGTTACAGTCCATGGGGTAGCAGAGTCAGGCCTAACTGAGCAACCAAACCATAATCGGTGAGACCCCAGGCACAAAGACGGGGCGGAACCGCCTGGGATGTGGGACAGCCAGGCAGAAAGGGTGCGTGTGGCCAGCTGTCCTGAGGCCCCATGCAGCGGGCCCGGCCTACGGTCGAAACACAGCTCGCCTTGTAAACCGTTGCCTGGACAGAACCCAAGGGCCAAGTGGAAGGTATCTGCAGGCTGGCCTTTCATGGACCTCAGTCCTTGACTTCTCTCCATCAAAGAGGAAGTTCTTATGAAAAGTGTTGAGATGGGAAAGACACCGGAGGATCTAGGACGAGTCCCCAGTTTTTCACCTCGGGAACCGCAAACTCAGGGAGGCGGTTCACCCGCCAGGCTTACATCGAAGATAGAGGCTCAGCTTGGACCACAGAGGCCGAGGCGTGGCTTCCAGAAGCAGATAGTGGATCCCTGAGAACAATCCTGATGGAACCACTATTTAGGAATTATTTAGGCAGAGACAGATATGGCTACAGAGATGCACATGTGTTTGACGGTCCTTTCAAGCCCCATTTTTGCTAAATGTTTATAGGCTACAAAACATCCCCTTCCCTTTTCCTTCAAGAGTCTGTGAATTCCAAGCGAACACCCCACACTCACCGGAAGTCTCCAGGATGATGCAATGCAACGAAGAGGAGCAAGAGGAGGGTGTCGGAGCCCGCACCTGCGCCCTGGTAACTGACGGGCCCCTGTCTGTCTGTGCCTGCCCGCAATGCAGGCTCCGATTCACCCGTGAGGCACGTGGCAGCTGCTAAATGGCTGTCTATGGCAGTTTGGTGAAAACAATAATAATACGTTATAAATCAATGAAAATGAAGTTTTTGCTGTGTTAATCTGATATAGATTTGCTAACATTTGTATGAAATTCAATTCTGTTTGATTGCATCAGCATATGCTTCATTTCTTCCAGCACTATTGATTTTGAAGGTTCTTATCCATATGTCTAAATTATTTCTATTACATCCTTGCATTACTGTTCAGAAATAACCTGGGTAAACAGAAGCCATTTTTTCCCATTTTCTCTTGTTTTTCCCTTTTCTTGTCCTCATTCATTGCTTGGGTCTGTATTTTTAATGGAAAGAGGTACCTTTAGAAGAGTCGGCCTTCCTTCAGGAACAGTTAATGCTGAGCTATCATTGCAATGTGCCGATTTCCATTGTTAACATTTATGATTGTCATTATTGTTATTATTTTCATTGCTATTGTTTTCTGAGAGCATCTGTCTGTTATGATGGGTCAAATTTTCAAGGAGAGTTTAAATGATCCTGGAATCCACAGCTACTTATTAATCTTCCTGGGTAGGGGGGGGGGGAAGCGTGTGATGGTGCATCTTACTGAGGCCAATTAATAACCAAAAACGTTGAATTTTCAACACAGAATCAAAAAGGAAAGGAAATCAAAGGGGAAAACGCATGTTGAAGGCCAAGAAAGCAGTGTTGAAAAGCATCCACAGACACAAAAAAAGTGAGATCCAGATGTCACCCACCTTCCGGCAACCCAAATATCCTCGGAAGAGCGCTCCAGGAGAAACAGGGTCGACCACTAAACCACTATCAAGTTCCCTCTCCCTCACCATTGAGTCACTGTGAAGAAAATAGAAGACAACAACCCACTGGTACTCACTGTGGACGTCAAAGCCCACAAGCACCAAGTGAAACAGGCCCTGAAGCCTCTGACACTGACGTGGCCAAGGTCAGCGCCCTGGTCAGGCCTGCTGCAGAGAAGAAGGCCTGTGTTCAGCTGGTTCCCGACTGGGACACTTTGGATGTCGCCAACAAAACTGGGAGCATCTAAACTGAGTCCCAGGGGGCGCTAAAGGTAAAGAACCCACCTGCCAATGCAGGAGACAAAAGAGACGTCTGTTCGATCCCAGGGTCTGGAAGATCCCCTGGAGGAGAGCACAGCAACCCACTCCAGTACTCTTGCCTGGAGACTCCCATGGACAGAGGAGCCCGGTGGGCTACAGTCCATGGGGTCACAGGGAGTTGGACACAACTGAGCAACAAACAGCATGTGCTGTGTTCAGCTCCTCTGAACTGAGCGCCCCTTGTCGCCCTCCATCTGTGGACCTGAGGGCAGGGAGGCAGTGACTTCTGCCTCCCATTCCTGCAGGAGGTCCCATCTCCTCTCAGAGATCCGCTTCTGTCCATGCAGTCTGTGCTTGGTATCACCTAGTGCAGGGGGAGCGGGAGGGAAAGGGGGAAGTTAACATACTCACTGACGGAAGCTCTTCTACTTGGAAGTGAAACTGATTCCAAGTCAGCACCCAAGCAGAGGGCTGGGCTCAGAACACCTCCGAGTCTCCGGTGCCGTGAAGGCACGATTACTTGCCAAGCACTGGCACTTCTCACTCAAACCTGACCTGCCATCTTTTATACAGCAACCTATATGTTACAAATGAAGTAATTTATTTCAGCTGTTAGCAATAGCCTTTAAAATCATGAGGACAAATCACAGTATTATAAAGAATACAGCAAGCTCACCAGAACTCCAAAGGCAGAAGAAACGTTCCCGACCTTGGCAGCTCGTTCCAGCAATTCCTGCACATACTTTAAATTTGTATTTACATGTGAAATAAAATATGTATTGTGCATCACATCACCTTAAAGCAACAATTTTTTTTTAATCTCTTCTGAGACAAATTCCACCAGAACATGAGACGAGGTAGCACACAGCCAATTTTACAAGAACATAGAAAGTTAGTTTGCCTTTATTTTCTGTTGTATCATCAGGCTTTTTTTCATCCTCAGCCCTTAATTTTTAAATCAGTGCTCTTAGGGAAGAAACAAAACTAAACACAACTGCTAGAAGTCAACCTATGTTCTCTGTAATCTGCAGGACAGGAATCAGGCTCTGAGCCCCACTTCCCGATCAAACTGGACAAACGGAAAGAGGGTGGAGCACTGAAGCCAGGGCTGGAGGGGCCTGGAGAGGCCGGTGGGTCTCAGCCTCACAAGCTTCAGCCCAAACCATCCAGGACCAATGGTCAGCTCCAGGGGCAGAGTCCACGCGCACCCTCAGGGTGTGTTTTGAAGTTAAAGAAGTCATTCCACCTGGACTGCCTGGAACCCTGAACCCAAGTGGAAAGCATTTGGAAAACATGTAAATACCTAAGCCGACAAAACACTCGTGGAGGTTGCCACACCTCCTCTGCCAGCCGTGTTTCAAGGGAACTGGGGTGGGGTGGAGTGGACTTGCCCTGATTTCATTTAATGATAAGGCATCAATCTCAGCAAAACAGACAATTTTAGCAAACCACATTCTTAAAAGCATGTCCTAACTTAACTTTACTGAAACTTTATGCCGATTAAAATTAGTTTTATACATATATACTTACATATGTGTATGCATATATGTAGAGAGAGAGAGACAGAACTGCAAGTCATAACCAGGGCTTACAGGGACAATAAAAGATCCCTTTAAGTGACTTTAACAGAGGAAATAGAGCTTTAAAAGTAAAGACCATTTTTTTTAATCTAAGAGCATCAAACTACATTATTAGATTTACTTTCAGGAGTTTATTTATGTGATACCTGCAATTAACAACTAGTTTCAGCTGGGCTCCCTGTGTTATAGGGCAGCTTCCCGCCAGGCATCTATTCTACATGTGATAGTGTGTATATGATGGTGACAGTGTATATATGATGGTGACAGTGTATATATTATGGTGATAGTGTACATATGATGGTGAGAGTGTATATATGATGGTGACAGTGTATATATGATGGTGATTGTGTATATATGATGGTGATCATGTATATATGTGATATTGATCGTGTATATATGATAGTGAGAGTGTGTATATGATGGTGATCATGTACATATGTGAAGTGAGAGTGTGTATATGATGGTGATAGTGTATATATGATGGTGATCATGTATATATGTGATAGTGAGAGTGTGTATATGATGGTGAGAGTGTATATATGATGGTGATCATGTATATATGTGATAGTGAGAGTGTGTATATGATGGTGACAGTGTATATATGTGATAGTGAGAGTGTGTATATGATGGTGACAGTGTATATATGTGATAGTGAGAGTGTGTATATGATGGTGACAGTGTATATATGTGATAGTGAGAGTGTGTATATGATGGTGACAGTGTATATATGTGATAGTGAGAGTGTGTATATGATGGTGACAGTGTATATATGTGATAGTGAGAGTGTGTATATGATGGTGACAGTGTATATATGTGATAGTGAGAGTGTGTATATGATGGTGACAGTGTATATATGTGATAGTGAGAGTGTGTATATGATGGTGACAGTGTATATATGTGATAGTGAGAGTGTGTATATGATGGTGACAGTGTATATATGTGATAGTGAGAGTGTGTATATGATGGTGACAGTGTATATATGTGATAGTGAGAGTGTGTATATGATGGTGACAGTGTATATATGTGATAGTGAGAGTGTGTATATGATGGTGACAGTGTATATATGTGATAGTGAGAGTGTGTATATGATGGTGACAGTGTATATATGTGATAGTGAGAGTGTGTATATGATGGTGACAGTGTATATATGTGATAGTGAGAGTGTGTATATGATGGTGACAGTGTATATATGTGATAGTGAGAGTGTGTATATGATGGTGACAGTGTATATATGTGATAGTGAGAGTGTGTATATGATGGTGACAGTGTATATATGTGATAGTGAGAGTGTGTATATGATGGTGACAGTGTATATATGTGATAGTGAGAGTGTGTATATGATGGTGACAGTGTATATATGTGATAGTGAGAGTGTGTATATGATGGTGACAGTGTATATATGTGATAGTGAGAGTGTGTATATGATGGTGACAGTGTATATATGTGATAGTGAGAGTGTGTATATGATGGTGACAGTGTATATATGTGATAGTGAGAGTGTGTATATGATGGTGACAGTGTATATATGTGATAGTGAGAGTGTGTATATGATGGTGACAGTGTATATATGTGATAGTGAGAGTGTGTATATGATGGTGACAGTGTATATATGTGATAGTGAGAGTGTGTATATGATGGTGACAGTGTATATATGTGATAGTGAGAGTGTGTATATGATGGTGACAGTGTATATATGTGATAGTGAGAGTGTGTATATGATGGTGACAGTGTATATATGTGATAGTGAGAGTGTGTATATGATGGTGACAGTGTATATATGTGATAGTGAGAGTGTGTATATGATGGTGACAGTGTATATATGTGATAGTGAGAGTGTGTATATGATGGTGACAGTGTATATATGTGATAGTGAGAGTGTGTATATGATGGTGACAGTGTATATATGTGATAGTGAGAGTGTGTATATGATGGTGACAGTGTATATATGTGATAGTGAGAGTGTGTATATGATGGTGACAGTGTATATATGTGATAGTGAGAGTGTGTATATGATGGTGACAGTGTATATATGTGATAGTGAGAGTGTGTATATGATGGTGACAGTGTATATATGTGATAGTGAGAGTGTGTATATGATGGTGACAGTGTATATATGTGATAGTGAGAGTGTGTATATGATGGTGACAGTGTATATATGTGATAGTGAGAGTGTGTATATGATGGTGACAGTGTATATATGTGATAGTGAGAGTGTGTATATGATGGTGACAGTGTATATATGTGATAGTGAGAGTGTGTATATGATGGTGACAGTGTATATATGTGATAGTGAGAGTGTGTATATGATGGTGACAGTGTATATATGTGATAGTGAGAGTGTGTATATGATGGTGACAGTGTATATATGTGATAGTGAGAGTGTGTATATGATGGTGACAGTGTATATATGTGATAGTGAGAGTGTGTATATGATGGTGACAGTGTATATATGTGATAGTGAGAGTGTGTATATGATGGTGACAGTGTATATATGTGATAGTGAGAGTGTGTATATGATGGTGACAGTGTATATATGTGATAGTGAGAGTGTGTATATGATGGTGACAGTGTATATATGTGATAGTGAGAGTGTGTATATGATGGTGACAGTGTATATATGTGATAGTGAGAGTGTGTATATGATGGTGACAGTGTATATATGTGATAGTGAGAGTGTGTATATGATGGTGACAGTGTATATATGTGATAGTGAGAGTGTGTATATGATGGTGACAGTGTATATATGTGATAGTGAGAGTGTGTATATGATGGTGACAGTGTATATATGTGATAGTGAGAGTGTGTATATGATGGTGACAGTGTATATATGTGATAGTGAGAGTGTGTATATGATGGTGACAGTGTATATATGTGATAGTGAGAGTGTGTATATGATGGTGACAGTGTATATATGTGATAGTGAGAGTGTGTATATGATGGTGACAGTGTATATATGTGATAGTGAGAGTGTGTATATGATGGTGACAGTGTATATATGTGATAGTGAGAGTGTGTATATGATGGTGACAGTGTATATATGTGATAGTGAGAGTGTGTATATGATGGTGACAGTGTATATATGTGATAGTGAGAGTGTGTATATGATGGTGACAGTGTATATATGTGATAGTGAGAGTGTGTATATGATGGTGACAGTGTATATATGTGATAGTGAGAGTGTGTATATGATGGTGACAGTGTATATATGTGATAGTGAGAGTGTGTATATGATGGTGACAGTGTATATATGTGATAGTGAGAGTGTGTATATGATGGTGACAGTGTATATATGTGATAGTGAGAGTGTGTATATGATGGTGACAGTGTATATATGTGATAGTGAGAGTGTGTATATGATGGTGACAGTGTATATATGTGATAGTGAGAGTGTGTATATGATGGTGACAGTGTATATATGTGATAGTGAGAGTGTGTATATGATGGTGACAGTGTATATATGTGATAGTGAGAGTGTGTATATGATGGTGACAGTGTATATATGTGATAGTGAGAGTGTGTATATGATGGTGACAGTGTATATATGTGATAGTGAGAGTGTGTATATGATGGTGACAGTGTATATATGTGATAGTGAGAGTGTGTATATGATGGTGACAGTGTATATATGTGATAGTGAGAGTGTGTATATGATGGTGACAGTGTATATATGTGATAGTGAGAGTGTGTATATGATGGTGACAGTGTATATATGTGATAGTGAGAGTGTGTATATGATGGTGACAGTGTATATATGTGATAGTGAGAGTGTGTATATGATGGTGACAGTGTATATATGTGATAGTGGAGTGTGTATATGATGATGAGAGTGTGTATATGATGATGAGAGTGTGTATATGATGGTGAGAGTGTATATATGTGATAGTGAGAGTGTGTATATGATGGTGACAGTGTATATATGTGATAGTGGAGTGTGTATATGATGATGAGAGTGTGTATATGATGATGAGAGTGTGTATATGATGGTGAGAGTGTATATATGTGACAGTGAGAGTGTGTATATGATGGTGATAGTGTATATACAATAGTGACAGTGTATATATGTCGATGCTACTGTCTCCATTTGTCCCACTCTCTCCTTCCCCCACTGTGTCCACAAGTCTGTTCTCCACATTTGCATCTCCATTCCTTCCCTGCAAATAGATTTCATATACATGTGTAAAGCAATTTTCCTCCAGTTTAAAAATATATTTAAAAATTAAAAAGCACTTAATTATACTTTTGAAAAAAACAAACAACTCTCTTTGATACTCAAAGGTTGACCCTGAAGACTTTAACATAAGTCCTAAAGTTTAAATTAGCCCATGGGGTCGCGAAGAGTCAGACACGACTGAGCAACCAAGCACGCCATCCAAACCCTGCTCCCTCCCGACCTCCTGTGCATTTCATATCCTAGAATTAAGGCAAGCACAGGTGGCCTGCGGACATGAGCAGTGTCTTCTGGAACAGCGTCCAATGAGGACAGGATCGGGGTTTCCAGAAGGAAGACCTAATATCACACACACGACTCAGCTTTGTGACTGGGGTTTGAGACACTCAGCGGTAAACTGAGGACGTCTGACGGTGAGAGCCGGGCTGCGTGTGTGCAGGTTGTTGTGGCGCACCCCCGCTGACCAGTTTCCACAGCTCCCTTGTTGCCCCTGGCCTCCGCCTTCAGTTCTGAGCCCTCGTCACTCCTTGTGGGTCAGCCAGACCCAGGCAGAGTCGAGTCCTTCCCGCATTACTGTTTTCTTTCCTAAAAAGGCTTCCAAAGACCCGGTGCCCTGCTGTCCTCTGCCATCACCCTGAGTGGGGTCTTGGCGGCATCTCATGGGCTGGGTGATGTGTTCTTGGGGCAAACCCAAGCCTGGCCATGACCCTGCCTGGAACTCTGTGCCCAGCTTTCAGCGACCCGGTCCTCTGGCCCCACGGCTCCACCTGGAGCCCGGGTTCTGCCTGCTCCTCCGTAACTGAGGCTGTTTCCTCAGGTTTCTCCTAACATGCCTTGCATTTCACATCTCATGGTCATCAGGAACACACATCCTTCACTCCTGGGGACACCAGGTGGGCACCTGTGCTGCTCATGACCCCTGGTCCCAACTGCCAAGCAGCCGCCAGGTGAGGGTACATACCCCACGGGCAAACGAGAGACCCGGAGCCACAAAACACGTGGGAACCCAGACCCATGGTTGGAGTCCCGGGGGCCTGTCTCTCTTTCCTCTTGCTCCACGTCCACAACAGCACAGGAGCCATCATACCAGTAAAATACCCTCCTTTGGCCTCTGGATTTTGTCAAATCTAGTTAGCCTTGTCGAGAAGCCCAGCTGTGGGAAGGGGCTTCCACATGGCAGGGAGGGGCCCTGCACCTACTGCAGGGGGTTCAGTCCCTCATGCCCTGGAACTGCCTGCAGGGTCTGCCCAGGGGGTGAGGGGTGGCCGAGGAAAGGTGCCCGCCACCCGCACACTTGCCAGGGCTCGCCTGCAAGACTAGAGATGGGTTGAATGCCCTTGGTTGTTGTGTGAGGGACTGTGTGTATTGTTCTTGATGTTGGGGGGGGCCTTTTTTTCATTTCAGAAAGAAAATAATAACACAAAGTCTTCTTCGATGCCCCTGTTTTGAGGGCGCTACAGCCTGGCTGCTGGCTGGCACCTGTCCATTCAGTCCCAGCGGCTTTAAAGAAACATGCTGACAGGTCGCCCACACTGAGGACACTTTTTCCTCCACCTCTGCTTTTTTCTAGGGCTCACAGGCACTTTCCGACTTTCTTCGCTGCCTCCTCCTTTTTCAATCTTTCTGGCTCTTCCATTGTTATTCGCCCTGCTTGTTGCTCCCAGCAGCCCTGACATACCGCACATCATCTGAAACCACAGACGACAGGATGCAATAAGCTGGAGAAAGCAGCAATCGGAGAAAGTTCTTCATTCACTCTCGCTCCTAACTCTCTGTCTTCTTATCCTACATAGAAAATAAAAAAATCAATACCACCGCCCAGGGCTTGATAAAAGTGCCGGCCGAGTACAGCAGGCACACTGGATATAGTAAATTAAAGTGATCAAAATTTTCCAGTCGACTCTGCCCACACCCTCCGTAAACTAACAGCCCTGTCGGCCGGGTGTCTGTCATGGGAAGCTTTATTTTATCAAGGCCTCTGATTATCTGAAGCCTCAGCATTGGGGTGTGAAGACGCACTCCCAGAGGAAGGTGATGTAGGAGCGGGTGCCCACTTTCCACCGAGACACACATGTTGCCCATGGGGCACAGGCTGTGGGCTCCACAGGAAACACGCCAACAGGGCGCTTCATGTTTAGGCTCCTGAGTGCAGGAGGGCAGGGTGTCAGCCGGTGCTGTCCAGATGCAGACCGAAGTGCAGGCTGGAGCCCCAGCTGTGCCCTCACGTGACTGCAGACAAGGGACATGACCTATGGAAGCCCAGTGTCCTCCTGCAAAATAACAGCAAAGACGGCAGTGACAGTATCACCACAAGCACAGTCTGGCAGGCCTCAGGCTCCCAGGAACAAAGAGTAACGTATACAGAACACCTCCATATCGCAGGCGCTCACACAAGGTCGGTGTGCACACAAACACGCACCCACACACTCATACACATACTTGCACATGCACGAATGTACACAAGCATGTATGGGCACACATACACATATACATACACACAAACACACATACACACATACATGCCTCTATACACACACCCACACACTTATACACATACATGCACACACACGAGGACACACAAGCATGCATGGACACACATACGTATATACTACACACAAACACACATACATGCCTCTATACACACACATGCACACAGGTGTACACGCACATGTATGCACCATAAAAACTGAAATAGTGTATGCTTTTCATCTCATTAAAAGACAACTGTCCCTCCAGATGGATAAACAGTATGCATATTCCTAGTAGATCAAATGATGAAAAAAATCTGTTAGCACCCTTCACATACAATTTACCAACACATGAGTAAAGATTTGACTTCACTAGAGCACAGTTCGCAGTAAGGGGACCCAAGCCTTGGGGTGCCTCCAGAAGGGCTGACGGCTATCCGCCAGCACGGTTGTATCAGCTGGCTCTGCCATCAGAGCCGTGACCCTTGTTAAGTCACTGACACTCGTCCAACGTTGGAAACGAACTAATAGCTTCCATCGACCGTCGGAGAAATGAACAGAATCAGAGAGCAGCCAGGTGGCTGGGCAGCCGCGAAGACATCCCAGGACAGCAGCGCGGGAGGCGGGTGCCAGGTAACGGGGAAGTCGCGCCTGCGGAGGCACTCGCCCGCCCCACGAGGGGTGCGCGCCGAGCCCGGGAGACGAGGGCTGAGCGCCAGGGTCTCCGCAGGCGTCTGCACTGGCCGGACGCTATGTCTATTAGGGTTGGCGCCGCGCGGACGGCAGGGAGGTGCAGGCGGAGCGCATCGCGGGCGTGACCGTCCATCCAGGGCCTCGCGCACACCGGGCTCTAACCCCTGCCCAGCCCACACCGACCCTGCTCAGCCCCAGCCTTCTTCCGTGTAAAGTATGGTTAAGGACCCCATGCTCCGCATTGCCGGAAGAGCAAAGTTGAACACGCGCAGAACGGGAGTCTGGGTGCCTGAATGGCAGACACCCTTCTTGAAAGATCTGAACCAATCCATGTACCCCCGGCACCTCTGCTTGCCCCCTGAGCAGCCACTAGAGGCGGGCAGGCACGCAGACCGCCTCTTCCCACGGAGCTCGGACAGGTCCAAGCTCCCGACCATGCCCGCACAGCCCGGGTTTGCCCTCAGTCCTGTCACCGAGCTGACAGCCGCCCTTCACAAAGCAAACATTGTGATGGGCATGTTTGGACGCGCACAGAGGCAGAGCCCTGATGGCCAGGGTCCAGGTCGCTTGCACTGATGGTTCTCCCAGTCCCACCCCGCCCACCTGCTGTTCCACCGGGAGCCCCAGCCCTGTCCGTTCACCTGTCAGCACCCTTCCCGTCCAATGGAGCCTTGTCATCATCATCACACTGTAAGTAAGTAATGACAGTCTCCTCACCTGATCAAACAACCAGTCAGTTCTCAAGCCTTCCTGATTATTTCGGAAATGTCTTTCTGTTGCCCGTTTATCTGAATCTTCACAATGCTTTCCACAACCTGGGCTGGGAGAAGGCATTTAGCCTGATTTCCGGGCATTGCTGCATGCTGATCTATTTTACCACAAGCTCCTGTCCTTCACCATCACCTCCTCCCCAGCCTTCAGGGGTCCCGACTTCTCTCCATCCCAGCTTCTGTTATGAGTTGCAGCTCAATGCCGCCATCATTGCAGGGAGGCCCCAGTCACTCCATTGCCGTTTCATTCAAGGCTGAGTCCAGAAGCCTCGTCTACAACTCAAGGAGTTTCCCGTCCTTGGGCGGTTCCGACCTCACATCTCAAACCCTGGGCTTCAGCTGAGAGATGAGCCCCCAGAGCCCCCTCCAGGCAGCACGCAGCCCTCAACAGGAACGGCCCTCCGGGTGTGGAGACGAAGACAGGTCAGACGAGACACCCGCTCTCGCGTTGGCACCTGTCTGTAGAGCGAGATTGGCACAGGTCTGTCTTATTAAATGTCTCTCCTCGCTGTAATTGCCTTTCTCGCCTTTTTTAAAAAGGAAAAACCTCTCCCTGGACATGTGAAGTTTGGGGTCCAGCTCCCCTAATTTCTTCACCACTTTTCATCCCCACCTTCATGCGCGCTTCCCCCCCTTAAGTGCCCCTCCCCTGACCTGCCCATTTGACTCACGTGCACATGGCGAGCTTGTCTACGTAAGGGTAAGTCACCTCCCCACAGACACATCAGGGCCATCGAGTGCAGCTTCTAGACCTGGACCCTGTGTCAACTGGAGCCTGACCTGCATTCATGCCAAGGCTGAGATGCGTCTCATAACAGAGTCTTACACAATAGGCCAAGGTGTCGACACTTGGAGGTCACGGCCTCCACACCTGGCCACAACCCCCCAGCTCATGGTCTCCCCAGCCCTCCATGACCCCCGCTCACAGCTTCCCCAGTTTTGGAACCAGATCCAAGGCTTTCCTCAGGACGTTTCTTACAGCCAATTATAGGACTTGTCACCTGTGACAGTGCTAATCTTTGTGTCTAACATCTAATTTCGGGGAGGATTTCATACTTTCACAAGGATACAAAGTGCGCCTAAATAATAATGATAAAGTGCACCTGCCTGGAGCAGAGACGAGCATGCCGACGTCACTGTGACATTAGTGGGTCCAGCTGTGTCATGACACCTATGAAGGCTCCTCTGCCGAGCAGACCTCCAGGACTGCATCCCATGGCATCTGCTCGGAAGGAGGCGAGGAAAAGAAGAAAATGTGGGAAAGCACTGCATCTGCTGGCACGAAGGTTCTGGTTGTGTCCTGATCTACTAGGAATGTGAAAAAGCACACTCTCCCAAATCCACACGGATTTCCCCCAGACTCTCTAATGGGACTACTAGCCTCCTCTCCCCGAGGGACAAAGCCCTAGCCGGGGATAGGGGGGCGGGGAGGACTCAGCATCACAGGCCTAGCAGGGGCTGGGCCACCTGACCCCCAGACCGCCAGCTTGGGGCAGGAGGCCTCCCACCACCCGGCCCGCAAGGTTAAAGGGAAGAGAAATCACCTGCTTACATGGTGGTCAGAAACCTTCCCTCCCACGGTGACTTTAGGCGCGAGCTCAGCCACATAGAGGGACTGGAATTAGTTCAGTTCATCAGATATTTTATTCAGTGCGTGTAATGGAGACCCCAGGCTGAGTGTCAGCAATCAGGTCCTGGACCTAAGATCCCGTGAGTCCAGGGCACCGTTTTAAAGGGTGATCTTCTCTCCCAGGAAAGGAAGGTCTTCTGGATGGAGGGTGTCTGCCTCCCCTCTGCTCCCTTGGCAAGCCCGGGTCTGGGGTGGTACTGACTGGCCTCCACCAGTGTTAACTAGTAGGTGTAGAAAAACACAGGATACTGGGCCAAGACAGTTGAGGTGCATAGCAAAGGAATGATTTCAATGAGCCCAGAATTTCCCATCTTCCCATACATAGAAAAGCACTAAATCCCTTAACTTGGGATAGCTGGCTTTCCTTAATTTACAATAACCTTTTGATGTTTAGGGGCTTTCCCTGTGGCTCAGCTGGGAAAGAATCTGTCTACAATGAGGCAGACCTGGGTTCTATTCCTGGGTTGGGAAGATCCCCTGGAGAAGGGAAAGGCTACCCACGCCAGTATTCTGGCCTGGAGAATTCCATGGACTGTGTAGTTCATGGGGTCGCAAAGAGTCGGACACGACGGAGCAACTTTCACTTTGATGTTTAGACTGTGGCAGGAGGCAGATGGGGTCCCCCAGGGTAAAGCAATTGGAGATTCATTTTCTGTAGACTTCTCCAAGACAGGGAACACGCAGGACAACTAAGGGAGGAGGCCAAGCCCTATGCAGACGAGATATTTCTCATTTCTGAAGTCAGAAGACCTCCTATACCACACACACACAGAAAAGCTCCTTGCAGGTCAAAGGGGGAGTAATGCCAGTGGATGTTCTACCCATATGTGGTAGACTTCATCTTGGCTAAGAGATGCGTGTACACACATGGAAGGATCCTGAGATATACCAAATATGAACTGTGATCCAGGCAAATCAAAATGATTGGCCGAAGGAAAACTGGAAGAAATACTCGAAATAAGTGACTTAAACTACCATGAGGGTTCAACTCAGGAGCTCTTTCTCTGAAACTGCCCATGTGTCTATTTGTTGCAGTGAAAAGAAAAAAAAAGAGGAATGCGTTTTTTTTTTTTTTTCCTTTCCCTTTTCAGAGAACAANCCAGTGTTAACTAGTTAACCTGACGGTGGCTTCATAAACCCCTCGAGACACAGACATTGGGAACCTGGAGCTCAGATGTCTGTCTTTATAAATCTTGTAGATGGAATTGCTGTGTTTATCTCACAGATAAATATCTTTCCATCGCTTCACCTGTATCAAGGTACATTTTAAGTATTGTTTTAATCTGATCATTGCAGGAAAACAAGAGACCACTTCCAAAGAAAATAAAAGCTCCTTCCATCCCGTACATGACATTCTGGTATCTAACAGCCTTTACTTCCAACCACTCCCTGGTTTAGCAACGTGCAGGGCACCTGAAGGCAAGGACCAGCCACTCTGGTGTGAGGACGTTGAGTCTGTAACCACATAAAGACAGGGCACAGGACGTTCTTCCTAAATTTAGTATCCAGCTCGGACCTGTCGACGTCACTCGGTTCATGCGACACGTGTGAGGACAGGACTTTACAAAAAAATTGTCTGATGGTGTGTAGGACTGAAGGAGAGCAGACCTGAAGACATTATGGAGGGGGAGGGGACGTCAGATGGAGACCATTTGACATGAACGAGAGAACTCGTTTGGGGGCTTCCTGTGAAAGGGGGATGGGCTCAGAGGCAGCAGACAGCTGTTCCCCTTCTGTCTCCCGCCAAACGTTAGGGCGCATCCACCAAAAGTGTTTGGGTGAATTGGAACCACCTTTCGCAATGTCACTAACTATTCCCCTAAACACATTGCCTCCGGGATGCCTTTCACACACCGACTTGCAAGCTCTTTCCTGCCTCTAAGTGTCTGCTAGTTGTTGCCCGAGCTGGGAATGGGCGGTCTGTTGCTGCTTGACTGCAGGAAGACCCTGATATGGAGACATCTAGCCTTATCTGAATACTTTTAGGGTAAAGTCCTGGAAGTGGAACCCCGCTGTCAAAATGCAGGAATGTTTTAGCCTTTGATACCATCATGGTTCTGATAAGTGAGAATCAGTCAGTCGCCTAATTCCTTGATGACCCAGCATTTTTCTGTGAGTGCAAAGCCTGACCTACCAAGCTGCTTCCTCAGGGACCCTGTGCCCCCACCCATCACCCCCCCAGGCAGACAGATTCCACACAGAACTCGAGTAGGACAAAGTCACTGCTTCCCTGAGCCTTCAGTTCCCCAGAGATGCCCCCACACAACCAGGATCCCATCAGCTTCTAGTCTCAGGAAAGTAATATGCATGGCCTCTGGTGGCTACTGACCAGGATGACACAGAAGAAGAGTCATTTCCTCAAGGGTTTGGTTCAAAGAACAGCTGCAGGGGAAGTAGGAAGTCAGGTGAAGGCAGAGGTGGTCGGGGTGGGGACCCAGGAGGCGGTTTGTAAACAGAGTCTAGAGTCTACTAGTCTAGTAGCCCACGCCCTCCACCTGCTCCCCTGCAAGGACTCTGAGTTTTAGCAGTCCCTGTCGTCCACACCCCACGAGAAACAGAGGAATTTAAAAGTGTGACTGCAATTAATGAGAAAAGTTCAATAAATGTCAAAATTATTCTGAAAACACTTGATCACCAAGAGAAAAATTTCACCCCAAACTAAAGTTTGTAAGTTCAGGGGGAGCACTGGCAGGAGCCCTGCAGGTTAACCTGGGACTCTGGGACTCTTGTCTGTAGGTTCCCAGGACCCTGGATTCAGTATCCCCAAGCCTGCCACTCAGGTAGCCCTGCCCCGGCTCCATGGCCTCCTGAGCTGCATCTCCCAGCAGAGATGCCGACAACATTCTCTCTGGTTCAATCTGTTTTGCCCTCTTGTCTGATATTTCCAAGGGTTTTTAATCACAACTCCAGCAGATTGATCAATGACAGATATGAGCAACAACTTTTGCATGCTAACGGTGCTGGATTTTTTATCTGAGATAATATTTCTCCCTTAAAAAGTCTCTGCACGGCTATGTATTAATTAAAATCTAAATACTAAATATTGATTGATGTGTTATCAGGCCATAGCAGTTGGGCTCTGCCACATTGATTTTTTGCTGTGATTTATTATCATATTTAAGAAAAATCATTTTGTGTGATTATACGAGGAAATAGACTTTAGTGAGGGTGTAATTCTTTTGTATCACTTTTGTTGTGTGGAGGTCGGGCCAATTCCTCAATTGCCACCAAGATCGCCGATACCCTTCACGGCTCTTCTCTGGGGCTGCACCAGCCGGGGCTTTAAGCCTCCTTGGTCTTGTCATTAGGAATAATGGGTAATAGGATTTCCTCCTTAATCACAACAAAGATTAACAGATGGATGAACCCACGTTCTCAAAATTATCTAGTTATTAACAAGTATTCCTTTTTATCACATTAATAACACTGTCGCAGAGGTTTTTTTTGTTTTTTTTTTTTTGCCTTTAACAGCGAGAATTAAAGCAAAGCCCTAGAACAATGTCCAGGCCGGCCCGATGTGTTGCCATGAGCCAATTAATCTTTTCTCTTAGTGCAGAAGGTACGGCTGCTTCAGCAGAATGAGACCATAAGGAGGAACAGAAATGCATGGCTACACGAAGCAGCCTCATGCGGGGCTGGGCCTGCCTTTGTAAACGCGATTTATATGCGAACAACAAGGGCTTAGATTCCAGTTGCTTACACTGTTCCCCAAACACAAAGGTGGTGGAGACAGATTCAGTCACGTAGAAATTTCTGCACATCAGATTCCAGATCAAAATTTCACAGAAACATAATCACTGTCATTTGAATTACTGCATCGAAATATTCCTTGCATTTTATTTTCTTCTCATTTATTTTTTGTGTTCATCTAAAGAGACTAAAATTTCCTCAGTAGTAATTGAATCATTGATTCAATGAACCAAAGTCACTCATTGTTCTTCTCACTTATCACTTCTTGCTGACCCCAGAATAAAAACAGAAGAAAATAAATGTATTAACTCTAACTTCATATTTGTGGTTTTTCTCTTACAGTCAAAGATCCTTAAATTCCATAGAATTTCAGCCGCGAAACCTCCCTTGACTCTTAGCTGAGCACCTGACTTGCTGCCTCTCCCGTCCCTGGGCTCTCAGGGAACCAATGCTTAAAACAGACCCGCCGGGGGCCTCACCACCAGCCTCGCTGTCACAGGAAAATCAGCACTGCCTGCACACGCACCCCAAGTCCCCTGAATCCAAGCACCGGGCTTCTCTGCGGCTCGCAAAGGGATTGTAACAACAGACAAAGGGTGGGTGAGGAGCCATAGGGAGATTTGGGAAGAAAAAAGAAACAGTTTCTAAGGAAAAAAAATCAGACGATCTCATCATCATTAAACTGAAATCCATTTTTAATATGAGGCCTTTCTCCCAATTTCACAGAAATTTAAAACATAGACTCAAAGGCCACATCGGGAAGAGACCACACTGGGGAGAGATGAATGTGCTGACGTCGTGCACATAGCCTGGGTCTGCCTCTCATCGGCTCTCAGAGGGGATTCCTGAGGAGCGGCAGGTGGGGGAGCTTTGCTCACAGTAAGGCTTATTTCAGGGACACGAGTGTGCTCAAGACTCGCTCAGCAAGGCCGGGTCTCGGGACCGCCCTGAGCCCGGGTTGGACACAGAGATGGACCGCCCTGCAGCCCCACAGTCGAGCGTGGGCCGCCCTGAAGGTAAACGAGGAGCACACACCTGCCACAGGATGCGCACGTGTGGCCCTCACGGCCATGCAGCTGGCACGCCCGTCACAAAGGGGCATCTGAACCACAGCAGGAAGGGCAGGGGCGAGGGTAGGCCAGGCCAGCGGAGGCCCAGGAGGAGCGGAGGCCCGGACACAGAGCTGGGACCTCGAGGCCAGGAGCTTCCGCTGGTCGTGAGGTGCGTGCGTTTTATGGACATTCAAAAAAAAAAATGAACTCTGAATCCAGTCTCCTATATCAGGCAGGGTAAAGAGCCTAGAGCTAAATTTGTGGAAATTATTTTATAGGAAAAACACTAAACTCAGTCCTACCTATAAAGACTCTATTTCTGAACCTTGGTGCCTGAGATTGAGTTATGGAACAGAAAAATTATTATTTACGAAGGGGGTAGTAAGAACGTTCTACGTACGTGTGACCTGCTGTTCTCTCCACGTGTCGTACCTTCCGCGCTTGTCCCCTGGAAGTGGGAAGAGAATTGACCCAAAACGCAAACGACTTGTTGTTGGGTTCGTCGAAGACTGGGAGTATACTGGGTCCGGTTCGTGTCGTAGAAGGGTCTCTTTGTGTGATCGGGTAGGAGTGTCCCTCTTGTGTCACACAAACGGAACCAGGAGTATCTTGGGAGAAGCCCGTTATCAAAGTCCCTGAAGCCGCACATTGGAAAATCCTCCCTGGTGTGGCCCTTGATTTCCCACCTGGTTTGGGAGGAGGGCTGCTGAGGGTCCTGGGCACAAGCTCTGCCCTGTTTCCCCTTGCACCACCCCCAGAGTTCACGGCAGCCAAAGGTGGTCCCACAGAAAGCACGGTGCCCAGAACGTGGAGGTGACCCCCAGCCTGGCAGGAGTCCCTCTCGTGATAAATGCCACAGATGCACTGATGACCTCAGGTGACCTGATCACACTCAGCTGCCTCTGTGGATGACTTTCTTTAGTACCTGGCTCCAACTCTCCCCTCGTGAGAACTGAGCTTCTAAACAGCAGCCCAGCTCCACCCATCACATCTGGCTCCTGTACATCAAATAGATGAGGTCATGAGGGTGGGCCCCTAACCCACTCTGGGTTTCTCACAAGAAGAGGAAAAAGCCACATGAAGATGGAGTTGAGCACTGGAGCGAGGCGTCCACAAGCCAGGACTGTCGGCCCCTCAGAGACAGGAAAGGGCCTGAAGCAGGTACCCTGAGAGCCTTCAGCAGAGCCTGGCCCTGCTGACACCTGGACGGTGAGCTTCTGGCCTCCAGACCACGAGCAAGCAGACTTCTGTGAAGCCACCAGGTGTTGGATGCTGTGGCAGCTGCAGAAGCTGACCTGGGCGAGACTTACATCTGAGGCTGGTGAAGCGCTCACACTCCCAGAAACAGGCCTTCCTCATTCCCACAAGGACCATCACCCACTGCTGAAGAGGGGGCTGCACAGCAAAGATTTTCAAGGACTATTCCCATCACCCCCATCACCATCTTCATCACCCCCACCACCGTCATCATCATCTTCCCCATCACCATCACCCTCGGAACCCCAGCACCATCACCATCACCCTCAGAACCCCAGCGCCATCACCATCACCCTCAGATCCCCAGCGCCATCACCATCACCCTCAGAACCCCAGCGCCATCACCATCACCCTCAGAACCCCAGCGCCATCACCATCACCCTCAGANGTGAAAAGTGAAAGTGAGGTCAGTCAGTCGCGTCTGACCCTTAGCGACCCCACAGACTGCAGCCTACCAGGCTCCTCCATTCTAAAGCTACCCTTTCATATAAGTTAACATACCAGAATGGAAGGTTGGTTATATCAGAGAAAAACAGAAATGATGCTAGATCTCATAATACAAGATAACTCCAGTATTTATGGATAATGATGATAGTTCAGCTTGCATTAAATTTGAATTTTAGCAAATCATGTCAAAAGAAATGACATTATCTCATCCAAAGTCAGAAAACCCAGTGACTCTGAAATTGGTTCTTGGGAACAGGTCCATATGGTTAGTTAATGTGTTTTGATGCTATCTGGGTGGTGTTCTGGAAAGCAAACTTGCTTTATTCTGCAAAGAAAAGCCAGATTCCAAATATTTTCATAGTTCTTTTACTGAACATTGATATTTTGCTCTACTTTCAATTTTTTTGTAGACATAGCCATTTTGAATGATGACATGTTCAGATAAAGTAATAGTTTTCCTGGAAGAATGATTATACCTGCAACTAAAAAATCAAACTTGGAAAAAAGAAATAGTCAGCAATATAAAGGCGCCAACATGGCTTTTAAAGGAAAGTTTTGAGTCACTAAAAAAGAACTAGATAATTCCTATTAGTTATAAAGTGATTTTTTAAAACTATGTTAGAAGAAGCATAAAAAAAACGGAAAAAAAACATTGCAAGCCATCTTTCATGAGCTTCCTTGTTATCAGGTCTTGGATGGATGATTTTACTACTCAAAAGCTGCATTATAAGTCTTGACAACTAAACTCCAGTAGAAAAAAGAAAAAGGTAAGTGGAGCATATTGATAAAATAAAATTTCAAATTAAACAATGTTTAAAGGAAAAACTCCATCTTCAGTTTAAAAGATTGTTTTAAAAAGACTTTCAAACATAAGTCAAAGCATTTTCCTACTTTAGAAAATAAAGTCTCTGTAGTCAAGAGTTTCTTTGATCATTGAAATGTCCAAAAGTATCTAAAGATCATTATTTTAAAAATAAATTTAATGTTCAAGATGGTAAATCGATTGCAATTTTTTTCAAATTGGAATGTTCTGATGTGTTTTTCA
>SPDY01014892.1:137681-154609 GCA_006461725.1 Moschus chrysogaster | reverse complement strand
GGTGCATCCTTGGAGTGGGGGACTCCTCTGCTGATTGTGGAGTATTCCGCAGGATGAAGGGCAATTTTGTGAGGGGTGTCCTGACCGGGCTGACCCTGCCTCGGCTCACGGGCATAAAGCTGGCCCTCAGCCTCCATAAAGGACTGCCCGAGACCACTCTGAAAGACCAGTCAGTTTGTAAAGGCATCGCACTGGGTTGTTTTTTTTGTACAAACACTTGGCAGACTAACCTAGCTGATCATCAGAATCACACAGGAAAGCTTTTAAAAAAAGGTCAGGGGAGGGTTCCGGTGTCACCCTTAGAGTGTCTGACTTAGAAGGTTTGGGATGGAGCCTGAACGTTTGCTGTTTGGGAGAGTCTTGGGCTCGGCCAGCTCGGAAAAGCACTGCTGTGAGCTTGCCAATATTCCTTCTTCTGAGAGCATTGCCTCACTCTGTTTATAGCTGAGTGTGCCCCTGCAGCTTCCCCTGGGTCAGGTAATATTTAAGAAACCGTTTAGTCACTGCTGCACACCCTGCCCTTCCGACACGCAGGAGATGGGTGTTGAATCACGCCCTCCTCCAAACACAACTGCCTCCAGAGGCAGGATTCCATGATGAGAGCCAGAGCTGGTGATGGCCAGGCAGGGAAACCCTTCAAGCTCAGCGAAACAACTTCTGTAGTTTGTCTAGCTCATTCAGCCAAGATGTTTATTGAGCACTTGTTACATGCCAGGGGGCTTCCCTGGTGGCTCAGATGATAATGCAGGATAATACCATGCAGGAGACCCGGCTTCAGGCCCTGGGTCAGGAAGATCCCCTGGAGGAGGGCTACCCACTCCAGTATTCTTGCCTGGAGAATCCTATGGACAGAGGGAGGGCCTGGTGGGCTACAGTCCGTGGGGTCACAAAGAGTCAGACACGACTGAGTAACTAACATTTTCACTTAAGTACCAGGGACCAGCAATATAAAAGTGAAGGAAATATACAGAAATCCCTGCCCTTTAATCCACATCTGATCATCCCATCCTGTCATCCAGCAGACTGAAAGTCCCCCTAACCGGTGGACCATTGTGTCTGACTTCTCCTTTCAAGGATGAGGAAGCCCAATCCATCTTTTTATTCTTTGACTATCAGCCCAGCCCTGACCCCAATCCACCCATCACCTTTATGGCTCTTGCCTGTGCCCCTCCACCCCACGCAAATTCCCCTTCTTCCTTCGTGAACAAGTGGAGACTTGTTCCTCCGTTTTCCACAGAGGATTTCTAGCATGGTGAAACTACCCCGTGTAACGCTGTAATAGTGGATGTTCATCTTGGTGCACTTGTCAAAACCCATAAAGTAGACGCCAATGTGAACTGTGGACTTTGGGTATGAGGATGGTGGGAGGATGTTGATAGTGGCAGAGACTGTGCTTTTGTGGGAACTCTCTGTCCTTTCTGCTCAGTTTTGTTGTGAACCTAAAACTGCTTCAAGAAATTAAGTTTTTTCTTTTTTTTTTTTGGATAGCATGACTTAGTGCTTGCATGATTCAGTTCAGTGCAGACTAGCTCCAGCAGCTCACGATAACCCATGTTACCCCAGCCGGCACTGGGACTTTTTCTAGAGGCAATGCATATTTTAAAGCAGAAAAATGATGAGATCGTTAGCGAGATTTAGGAAGATGGCTGAATGGAAAATAGTTGAGCCACCAACAAGTCAGGGGAGCCATTGGAACCGTGTGGGGAGGGCCTCTTCTGCCTCACTGCTCCCAGGCCATCCGCTCTGGAAACCTGCGGGAGCGGCAGAGTCCCCTCCAGGCCCAGGGAAAACCCCGGTCTACTTCCTCTCACCCCAGAATCTTGCTGTAACAGATTTAGGCATCCTCTGTTTGAGAGTGGAGGAAGCACCTTGGCAGTGCTGGGTTCCACCTGTGATTAGGAATCTCGGTCAGGAAGCCTTCCGGGCAGAGCTGACATGCGTGCAAAGCACGTGTGTGTGCCTGTAGAGACTTGGCTACCCTCCTTAAGAACTGGGGGTAGACTCCGGTCAGGCCACTGTGGGCACCCAAGAAGGGCTTTGGTCTTCATGGTCTTTCTCTAAGGCATGCTCCTCTTTGTCTGCTCAGATGTCTGTCATCACCATTTTTCATTTACATTTTTAGTTTTTCTAAAAAAGTTTTCTTCTTTTAGGCCTCACCCAGTCTTCTTTCACTGATTCCCCTTTATTTCCTCCAAGGACTCAGAAACCTTAACGTCAATTTCAATTTCCAAACCTTGGAGCTATTGAGAAAAGTGCTTCCTGTGGATCAATACTTCCTGCTGACTTGACATGGAGCTATTAAACATTGTTTGGTGTATGATTTCACTGGGAAAAAAAAACAACAGAACCCAATAGAACTGTAATCCATGGATATAGAATGCACTGGTTTTATGGAGAGGCCCCAAACGCTCAAAGAAGAAAGATGCTCTAGTTCACTGCCCTTTCTTGGTCCACTAAGCTTGTCACCATGTCCAGAAACTAGGTCCATTTGGCAGGAGTCCCTTCATGATTGTTCTGCCAACTGTGTGTGGACATTTCTTTCCCTCCGCATAATTTCAAATAGACTACTTTGCCGGCTACGTCAGCGATTTTGCTTAGCAGTTATAAGTTATTTACAGTCACTAGTTGACTTACTGGGGTCTCTTCTTGAAAAGTGAAAGTGTTAGTCACTCAGTTATGTCCAACTCTTTATGACCCCATGGACTGTAGCCCACCAGGTGCCTCTGTCCACGGCATTTTCCAGGCTAAAACACTGGAGTGGGTAGCCATGCCCTGCTCCAGGGGATCTTCCTGACCCAGGGATGGAACCCAGGTCCCCCACCTTGCAGGTGGATTCTTTACCATCTGAGCCACCAGGGAAGACCTGGGGCCCTTTGTTAGTGAACCAGAAAGGACTCGAGTGTTTCCACTGGTGTGAAATTCAGTGATTCCTCTGAGGGTGCCCCCAGTTATTCCTTATGCAGTGCCCCTGCCTGTCTCCCCAGAACTCCCCTCCTGGATTTGGGGGCACCCATGCTCCCCTCCCAGGCAGAGCAGAGGGAGACGCTCATCCGCTCGCCTGCCTCTCTGCCCGGCACCCCTTCTCCGCACCACCACATGCGACATGAGGAAGATTCTCCTGAGGGATTCAGAACAGCTCAGGGGAATGACATGGTCAGAGCAGGAGGTTTTCAACAGTGCAAGGTGGCATCCCCTCCACAGGTCCAGAGGGGAGAGAAACCAGCCGGGCTGGGAGCATCACAGGCTCCCCGCTTCTCCCCTGGCTCGCAGAGCCGGCCCTCAGCCCCGGGGTACCTGTCCTCCTGCTGAGTTTGCCTTCAGAATGTGCCTGAGGGTGTTAGATCAGGCAGGCCGCCACAGCCCCACAGGGGCCCCTCTAGTCTCCTCATCCTTCCCTCCCAGACATCAAACTGGTGCCAGCTGGGACAACACACACACACACACCAAGTTCAGCCTTAGTGAAGAGCCACAGAGTCAAAACCAAGGATAGGGACAGAAGCATTTTTCTAAGAACGCCACAGTTTGCAAGGTCGCGATGCCATTGGGAGGGTGTAATTACATCTTGTCCTAATGTGCTTCACTCACCACCACTCCTGCCCCATACCTTTCAGATTTTGCTTCCTTGGGCCTGAGAAATGAGACCATTTATTACAAAGACAGAGGGGCTGGGCCATCCTCTCCAGCTGGGCAGGAGGGGAGTGAGGTGGGAAACGGAAAGGAAGTGTGACGCGTTCCTGCACTTCTGCAAGGAGCAGGGTCTGCATTTTAAAAGGAAACTTCTGAGTGGGGAGGGGGCCAGGGAGGGCCTCATCCCCGCTCCCTGACCTTGCCTCCTCTTAGGAACTCCGAGTGCTCCGCCAGCACGTTGACTGAAAAGCTCCGCCTGTGCCTTTCCAAGCACTTGGCGCCTGACCCTGAGAGGTTCTGTTCCCCCGCTGATCTGTCACTTACACTTTCAGCACCTCTGTGAATTTTATTTCCCCACAATAGTACCATTCACCTAACATTTTCAACTTTTGCACAAGCTATTAATACTTTTAAGGAATTATTATTACAAGTGTGATAGATAGATAAATAGACAGATGGTAGAGATGATGGATGGTTGGACATGGACCTATGGACTGACGAATAGTTAAGATAATACTTTCTCTCTCCAAACCTAACACATTCCAGCTATTGAAGACCTGGGGCCCTTTGTTAGTGAACCAGAAAGGACTCAAGTGTTTCCACTGGTGTGAAATTCAGTGATTCCTCTGAGGGTGCCCCCAGTTATTCCTTATGCAGTGCCCCTGCCTGTCTCCCCAGAACTCCCCTCCTGGATTTGGGGGCACCCATGCTCCCCTCCCAGGCAGAGCAGAGGGAGACGCTCATCCGCTCGCCTGCCTCTCTGCCCGGCACCCCTTCTCCGCACCACCACATGCGACATGAGGAAGATTCTCCTGAGGGATTCAGAACAGCTCAGGGGAATGACATGGTCAGAGCAGGAGGTTTTCAACAGTGCAAGGTGGCATCACCTCCACAGGTCCAGAGGGGAGAGAAACCAGCCGGGCTGGGAGCATCACAGGCTCCCCGCTTCTCCCCTGGCTCGCAGAGCCGGCCCTCAGCCCCGGGGTACCTGTCCTCCTGCTGAGTTTGCCTTCAGAATGTGCCTGAGGGTGTTAGATCAGGCAGGCCGCCACAGCCCCACAGGGGCCCCTCTAGTCTCCTCATCCTTCCCTCCCAGACATCAAACTGGTGCCAGCTGGGACAACACACACACACACACCAAGTTCAGCCTTAGTGAAGAGCCACAGAGTCAAAACCAAGGATAGGGACAGAAGCATTTTCCTAAGAACGCCACAGTTTGCAAGGTCGCGATGCCATTGGGAGGGTGTAATTACATCTTGTCCTAATGTGCTTCACTCACCACCACTCCTGCCCCATACCTTTCAGATTTTGCTTCCTTGGGCCTGAGAAATGAGACCATTTATTACAAAGACAGAGGGGCTGGGCCATCCTCTCCAGCTGGGCAGGAGGGGAGTGAGGTGGGAAACGGAAAGGAAGTGTGACGCGTTCCTGCACTTCTGCAAGGAGCAGGGTCTGCATTTTAAAAGGAAACTTCTGAGTGGGGAGGGGGCCAGGGAGGGCCTCATCCCCGCTCCCTGACCTTGCCTCCTCTTAGGAACTCCGAGTGCTCCGCCAGCACGTTGACTGAAAAGCTCCGCCTGTGCCTTTCCAAGCACTTGGCGCCTGACCCTGAGAGGTTCTGTTCCCCCGCTGATCTGTCACTTACACTTTCAGCACCTCTGTGAATTTTATTTCCCCACAATAGTACCATTCACCTAACATTTTCAACTTTTGCACAAGCTATTAATACTTTTAAGGAATTATTATTACAAGTGTGATAGATAGATAAATAGACAGATGGTAGAGATGATGGATGGTTGGACATGGACCTATGGACTGACGAATAGTTAAGATAATACTTTCTCTCTCCAAACCTAACACATTCCAGCTATTTCCTTGGAGCAGGCGCCTCCGCCTTCTGGCCACTTAGTTGAAAAGGGGCCTCCCATGTGAATCTTCAGACTCAGCTGAAGAGGAGCCTTCGTCAAGCTGGGGAGGAGACGGCTGCACTGATTTCATCAGGGGGCTCAGGCCTCCGCGTCCCCAGGAAAATGCACGTCAGAATTTGCTTCAAGCCCACGCGGACCCTGGGAAGTAGCAGCAGGAACAACTGTCTTCCGGGGCCCTTGCTGGCCTGCCTGCATCTTGAAACTTTAAGGAAAGGCTTCAGGACACCAGTGTCCTTGATCAAGCATGTTGTAGCAGCAATCAGAAACTCGTTGTACCGCTGGCCTCTTCACCCACCACACCATGAACTTTCCAAGTCACCATGGGATGCTTCCTGTCCTCCGTGAGTCCCTCCCCGAAGGGTCCCCCTGTGGGAAGATTCCAGTCCTAGGAAGCTTTGGAAAACAGAGTCACGAAGAAGACGGATCCAAGAAAAAGGCGTGGCCAAGATGCAGATGTCTGGCGCTGTTTCCCGCAGATCCTGCTCACCAGCTAACCCTGGAGCCCGCAGATGCGCTGAGTCATCGCTTCCTCAGTCCAAAGAGCCTTCCAGAGATCACCGTGGGACAGCCTTTGTGTTCGGAAGTAAATATAGTTTCCCGAGAATCTTTAAGCAGGAAAATCATCATGGAGCCCAAGCAAAATAATATATCAAAGGCCCCAAAGATTCTTTCAGTGAATTACCTTCAAAGTTTTACAGACCTGCTTTCTTTGTCTGCCCTGATTTTTTTCTCCCTGTCTTGAAAATTTAAGGAAAGTCTTCACGACACCTATGTCCTTGATCGATTATGTTGTAGCAGCAATCAGAAACACATCCCATCTTTGTAGAGAGAGAGGGGTTTTAAAGGCGAATCATTTACCTCTACTTATATTTAGTTATTGGAGAAGGAAATGGCAACCCACTCCATTATTCTTGCCTGGAGAATCCCATGGATGGAGGAGCCTGGTGGGCTACAGTCCACGGGGTCACAAAGAGTCGGACACAACTGAGCGACTTCACTTCACGTTTAGTTATGGGGCTTCCCTGGTGGCTCAGTGGTAAAGAATCCACCTGCCAATGCTGGAGACGTGGGTTCGATCCTTGGGTCGGGAAGATCACATGAAGAAGGAAATAGCCACCCACTCCAATATTCTTGCCTAAAGAATCCCTTGGACAGAAGAGGCTGATGGGCTACAGTCCATGGGGACACAGTGTCAGACATGACTGAGTAACTAAATAACAAATAACAACCTATTTAGGTGTGTAGTCCTACTTGTCCCCACAAAATAAGACAGGTTAATTACTTCAGAAAACCACAGAACAATTTTTTTAAAGGCAATATCAGAAGTAAAGTCAAATTTCATCCAGTCAAAATATTTGAGTATAAACAATGCCTTGAATTTTAAAGCATTTCAAGAATGAGCATTTCAAATGATGCAGTTTTCTCTCAAACTACAAACCTAGCCTAGCATAGATGCTATGTTTATGTGGGATTGTATTCATAAATATAAATGCTAAGTTTCAGAAAGCATGAAATCAAACCCCTTGCATGAAAACACATATCCACACCCCCCATGTTATTGAAAGAGAGGGAGCTCATATTTTGAGTGTGAGAACAGAGCTGCTTTGCGTCCTAACTCACAAAACTATTCTGTACTAGGGATAGGAGCAAAAATAACCTTGATTTTTATAGACTTGTATTTTTTTCCAAGGCCTTGGCCCATAATCTTATTAAATGTAACAGTTTAAAATAAGCGTCCCTGGGAAACTTTGAAAACTGACTCTTAGAAAAACTTTGAAAACCTTGACATATATGTTATTAATTTTTCACTATCGAAAATGATTATTACCCTGAAGTCAGAAATAATGCAGAAGGATATAATTTAAGAAGTGAATGCATGCATATTAAGTCATGTCTGAGTCTTTGTGACCCCATGGACCCCTTTGTGAGCCCTGTCAGGCTCCTCTATCCATGGGATTCTCCAGGCAAGAACACTGGAGTGGGTTGCCATTTCCTTCTCCAATGCATGACAGTGAACAGTGAAAGTGAAGTCATGTCCGACTCTTAGCGACGTCATGGACTGCAGTCCACCAGGCTCCTCTGTCCATGGAATTTTCCAGACAACAGTACTGGAGTGGGGTGCCAAGAAGTGACTACATATATATATAAAATGTATTTGGTTGCTCCAGATCTTCATTGCAACATGCAGGATCTTTAGTTGCAGCATGAGCGATTTTTTTAGTTGTGGCCTGTAGGATGTATTTCCCTGACCAGGGATCGAACCCCAGCCCCCTGCATTGGGAGTTTGGGGGTCTTAGCCATTGGACCACCAGAGAAGTCCCAAGAAGTAAATACCTATCCATCCTACCCTCTGTTGGAAATCATCACAATCCATAGTTTTGTGTGTATATTTTCAGAGTTTTAGATAGATGCATTTGTACATACACACATATGTATTCAAATATACATGTATACCCACACGTACACAGAGGTGCTTTTTTTTCTTCAGCAGAATTTGTTTGGTAATAGACTAGATGTTAATTGTTCCCACCACAAAAAAGAAATGGTAACGATGTAACATGATGGAAGTGTTAGCTAGCACTGTGGTGGCCATCATAATGCAGTACACACAAGCATCAAATCAACAAGTGGTAACCTTAAACGTGCCCACTGTTCTATGCCAATTACATTTCAGTTTTTTTAACTGAAAAGCAATTGGGGTATAATATACCAACTGTTCTGCTGCTTGGTGCTGTCATGTGAGGATCTGTCAAAGCATCTTTCCCAGTTGGTGGTTGGCAGAAAGGTGATTCATATGGGCCGCGTAGTGCTCTGTCCCAGGCCGTGTGTTCTGTATGGGGCCGTGTGCCCTGTATGGGGCCATGTGCTCTGTCCCAGGCTGCGAGCTCTGTATGGGGCTGTGTGCTCTGTATGGGGCCGTGTGCTCTGTATGGGGCCGTGTGCTCTGTCCTGCAATCTCAGCTCCTGGGCTGCAATCCTGTCATCCTGCCCTGGCATCCATATCAGGACATCCAACTGAGTCCTGTCCTTCCTGACCTTGCTCTGGACCAGGTGGTAGGTCCGGAGGCAACTGGTCCGTGCTGGTGAGAGGGGCTGTGGCGGGCCACAGCAACACAAGAACTCCAGCCTCCAAACAGCACGGGGAAGCCCGAGAACCCAGCCTCGGTGGGAGAGGACTCGAGCCCAAGTCTCGGGCTCCATCACTGCAGCGTCCACTCCCCTGGGTCCCTCCGGCCCCCTAACTCTGGGAGAACAGGGCGCCCTCCACAGGGAGTCCCCAGGCCTCACCCCTCCCTGTCACGCTCAGGCCTGTGATCCCTCCATTTTCCAATGAAAAGGCTGAACCCCGTCGTGAACGACTGCTGCTCAGTCCTACAGTTTTGGAGCTGAACATTCCAGGGCCCAGGCACCAACCCCAGCGTGTATGAGCCGCGTGAGTCCAGACAAGCTATTGGCCTTTCTCCGCCCTGGGTTGCAGCTCTGCGTTACGTGTGCATTAGTCATTCCTCCCTGTTAGAACCGAGAGGATTACACGGCATAGGACCCGGTGTTCACTTAACGCCCAGACTTGCAGCTAGTGCTGAAAAAGTGGCAGGCGCTGTCGCTCCTATGACGGATCCTTCCTAAGAACCTGTGCTGCTGTGACTGAGATGCAGAGAACTTGGCAGACCAAACGGGATGAAAGGGGTGTGATTCGGCGAGGTCACACGTGGTGCTGCCTCCTGCAGACACACACCCCAGCCTCGTAGGCGCTGGGCCATCCTCACAGGCCTGCTTCAAGGTCTTCACTCCGGGCCAGCCCCGCCCTCCCAGCACAGGCTCATGGTCACCCGAGCCTGCTTCCTAGATCTCCTTGGAGTTTTGGTTCGTCAACAGTGCTCCTAGCATCCTGCACCCCAAAGATTCCGGAGCTGCAGAGAGAGTTCCCCCTGCAGGAGAGGCCCCTGGGAGAAGCACTGACTCATGGTCCAGCTCAGGGGCACCTGGAGCTCTCTGAAGTCCTGGAATCGTGGCCACTGTAGGCCCCACACAGGACGTGTGGGTGGATTCTGATGGAGCATTTTTATCTCGGTCCAGTGGAACCAAAGGTCACAAGACCAGGGTGTTCTGCCTTGGGCAGAATTCAGATCTGACCTCACATGCTTTCTCATCTCTAACACGAGCTCATTCCAGCCTCAGCGTTGTGGTGAGAACTAAACAAAGCTGTGTTCACAGAGCACTGGCGCTGCGCGGGAGCCTGCTCCGGGGTGGCTGATCGGGAGGATCCCAGGGGACCGCCGTGTGGTGGGCACCCCCCACGGCCAGAGGCCCTGCGGCCCCAGAGCAGGCTCTGGTCTCAGTGTGCAGACGCGCAGACCGGAAACGGGTAGTGTGATCGTCATGCAGCATAAAGCCCCGGACTATACACCGGAAAATGGTCAATTACTCATGTATTATGTACCACAAGTGAAAAACTCCATGGGGCGCCCTAACTTGACCGGCAAGTGCGAGCTACATGTCCCTGCCTGCTCCATGCCTCTCTCTGTCTCGAGCGTTGCTGGAGAAATCGGCCCCTTTGTAGGAAAGCGTGTGGGTACAAGGCGAGGTCCCAGGTGTACAGAACTCCACAAAACGGGTGCGAAAGAAACGCAATAAATCAGAACCGCTTATAAAAGCTTCGTAGTTTGCCTTCTTAGAACTGAAAGCCCTCAATGTTAACGCCCTCAGAGCAGGACGCCCAGCAAGAAAGAGGGATTGGAGGCCCCTCCGCTGTTCCCGGCACCCTGATTCTGTGAAGCTGTGCTTCGGGGGATGGGTGCTGGCCCCCAGGGGGACCTGGCCCCCACCACCCGCAGAGATGCCGCTCCTCACTGAGCAGCACCCAGGTCATCCTGGCTTCTGCACAGCAGAGAAACCACAGAGCCTGGAGTCCCAGCTTGCAGGTGGGTGCTCAGTCGCTCAGCCATGTCCAACTCTTTGTTACCCACCCCACAGACTGTAACCTGTCAGGCTCCACTGTCCATGGAATTTTTCAGTCAAGAATACTGGAGTGGGTGGCCATGTTCTCCTGCAAGGAAACTTCCCAACCCAGGGACGAACCCGCGTCCCCTGTGTCTCCTGCATTGGCGGACGGATCCTTTATCACTGAGCCACCTGGGAATCCCCCGGTTTGCAGAGGGTTCAGCCAAATACTTTCAGAGGAAAGAGCAGAATTAAAGATATGGCAGGAGAAGAGGTTAAGCAGGAAGCTTTTAATAGTAATTCAAAGCGCTGATTAAAAGCACTCATTCATTTTGTAGCTTTCTCAGAGGGACACGACTCCTGGTTCTCCAGTTTCATCGCCCTGCCTTCAAAGGCCAGTCAGACGCTGGATAGGTTAAAAGGAAAAGTGATTAGGGAGAAGGAATGCAGTGGCAAAGAATGAAGGTTTGAAGTGCTGAGAGTCTGGAGAAAAGAGGCTTGGGGATGATACGCTGCCTCCGGCTCAGGAAGTGGTGTGATGACGTGATAGGAAGTGGAATGAAAAGACAGAGCCTCGCCTGCTCTTTCCAGGCTCCGAAATGGAGCGTGGTCCGTTTCCTCCAGCTAGGTCCCCTCCAGCTAGACAGATAGTTCTAGAACACCCACAGGGGTGCCCTGCTCAGAAGAGAAACAGGTGAGACAGGGTGGGGATCCATCTCATCATCGCCCCTGGGAAACCAGGTCCAGAGGCCTGCAGTCTTCAGGAACGTGAGGGAGGAAGCACGCTTCTGCTGAGAAGGGGGGCAAGAGCCTCCAGGGAAGGCATCCAGAGCCACTGAAAATGGTCCTGCAGTTTCTTAAGATGTGTTTTCAAATGTGACGCCTGGTAAGTGGACTCTGGACTCTGCCCCAGACCAGAGATTTCTTTCAAGCTTTGGCAGCAAAGGCGGAGCGAGAGGAGTGAATGAGTTAGAATGGTCCCAGTGGGGTCAGGGGCACTTTCTCACTAACAATCACACACCGAGTGGGTGACTGCATGTCTTCTGTTCTTGCCCTGGGCATTCTTGCTAAGGGCATTCTCTTAGGGCTGTGAGAGGGAGCGGCAAGGAGCTGTAGGAGGGGGCAGTTCCCGGCGAAATGGGGACAAAGTGGCACTTTCTCTGCTAAGACAGGGGGCTGAAGGGTCGGGGCAGAGACACCCCTGGACCACCAGTCGGAAGTTTGATAAACAGGCTGATGACTCTGACGGGCTGACTCTGACGTCAGGGGATAAAAGTTGGGAGGACAGAAGTCCCTCGGTGTCTACTATGCAGAAGTGCTCCGTCAGCCATTCTTAAGTAAAGATGATCCTTGATGGACAAACCGACTCAATGCCCTGCAGCTCAGAGGTGTTTGCTTGAGGAAAGACTAGCTGAAGGCCTCACACCCCAGCCAAGCCCCCTGGGAGCCACACGCTAAGGGCCTTCTCTACTACAAACATGGACGCTGTCCTCCAGCTCTTGGAGTGCAGTCTTGGCCCCAGAGACCCTGACTCCACACCCAGGAACTTCCTACTTCATAGATGCTTCCAGATGCTTCCGGGACAACCCACGGAGGATCCCTGCACCACCGTTTTCTGTCAACCAGTCTTTCAAAGGGAGCTGCCATGACGGCAACGCTTCCAGCGTCTCTGCCAGCCCCGAGTTTGTGACTGAGACCCCCCTTTTTGCCAGACTGGGTCCAAGTAGCATTCTTCCCTCCAGGATTGTCTGGGTCAATTCTCCATATTAGCTCCAGCTTTTTGTTGTTGCTNATCGGAGAAGGAAATGGCAACCCACTCCAGTGTTCTTGCCTGGAGAATCCCAGGGACGGGGGAGCCTGGGTCACACAGAGTTGAACACGACTGAAGTGACTTAGCAGCAGCAGCAGCAGAGACGTTTTCTGTGCCGATCATGGAATATTCATGAGCCTTTCCTAGCTCTGCTCCAGCCAGCCCCACCAAGGGCCATTCCAGAGACCCCACCAGCCCCCACCCCCTTCTGCTATGTCCTTGCTCTTTGGGGAGCCCCCTTCAATAGGATGGGCCAGAAGGGGATTGACTTAAATGGCTAAAGTTGATTAAAACGCACGTATTTTAGAGGGGAACGTTTGCATCTGTGCATTAATTCTCTGGACTACTCCAGCTCATTCGATTCCCAAGGAACATTTACATCACATATTGCAGGTGAGAAAACTGAAGCAGAGGTAATTGTCTCATCTAAAGTTACACAGTTAGTTAGTGTGAGAACCAGAACCTTAGCCCCAGGCTTCTGGCTCCAAATTCGGGAGCCTTCCAATAAGTGCATACTTACTATCATTCAAACGCCAGGTCAATCTGTATGTCCTGACATACAGCAGTAAAATAAAACAGTGACCAAAGAGAGAAAATAATTTAAGTGGTTAAGAGAAAATTCACCCTTCTTGTGAAACCCTATCCAGATGACAAACTGCTTTGGAACAACATAAAAATGAAGAGCAGAGTGTTTCTCAAGGTGCTTTTCTCCAGAAAGTTCTCTGAATGTGCTGTGTTTCCTTGTTTTCCAGAAATGTGTTGACCAACCACCTGGCAGTCACCAAGGAAGTTATATTTCCAGTAAGTATATCCCTTTCCATAAATGGGGGCTTCCCTGATAGCTCAGTTGGTAAAGAATCCACCTGTAATGCAGGAGACCCTCATTTGATTCCTTGGTCAGAAAGATCCACTAGAGAAGGGATAGGCTACCCACTCCAGTATTCTTGGGCTTCCCTTGTTGCTCAGCTGGTAAAGAATCTGCGTGCAATGCGGGAGACCTAGGTTCAGTCCCTGAGTTGGGAAGGTCATCTGGAGAAGGGAAAGGCTACCCACTCCAGTATTCTGGCCTGGAGAAGTCCATGGGGTCACAAAGAGTTGGACATGACTGAGCCATTTTCGCTTTTCATAAATGACTCAGTAAATGCTTTACTTGTGTACTTTTTGTGTTAACACATTGTGAAAATTAGAACTGACCATTTGTCCTAACTCTTGCTTGGTAAGTACGATGCATAACATTTTTCTCCTCTCTAGTCTCTGCTGGGGAAAATAAAGGACAAAGAAGTTGTGTGTGCTAAGTCGCTCAGTCGTGTCAACTCTTGTGACCCACGGACTACAGCCCACAAGACTCCTCTGTCCATGGGATTCTCCAGGCAAGAATACTGGAGTGGATTGCCATGCCCTCCTCCAGGGGATCTTCCCATCCCAGGGATCCAACCTGCATCTCTTATGTCTCCTACATTAGCAGGCAGGTTCTTTACCTCAAGTGCCACCTGGGAAGCCCACAAAGAAGTCAAGTCAGCTCAAATATTTCAACTTAGTTTCTTTTTCAAAAAACTTTTATTGGAATATGGGGCTTCCTTAGTAGCTCAGTGGTAAAGAATCCACCTGCCAATACAGACACGGGTTCAATCCCTGGGTCGGGAAGATCCCCTGGCAACCCACTCCAGTATTCTTGCCTGGAGAATCCCATGGACAGAGGATCCTGGCCAACTACAGTCCACAGGATCACAAAAGAATTGACATGACTTAGCGACTAAACACGGAGAAGGCAATGGCAAGCCACTCCAGTACTCTTGCCTGGAGAATCCCATGGATGGAGGAGCCTGGTGGGCTGCAGTCCGTGGGGTCGCTAAGGGTCGGACACGACTGAGTGACTTCACTTTCACTTTTCACTTTCACACTTTGGAGAAGGAAATGGCAACCCACTCCAGTGTTCTTGCCTGGAGAATCCCAGGGACGGGGGAGCCTGGTGGGCTTCCATCTATGGGGTCACACAGAGTTGGACACGACTGAAGTGACTTAGCAGCAGCAGTGACTAAACAACAATGATCTTTTAAAACTTCAGATTAATTAGTCTTCTATTTGTAAATCTTCAACAGAATCCCTTATCCTCTCTTGGCATCTTTCTGGATTAATCTTGAGGGTGTCCTGTGGTTGTTTGTTGAGCTCTCACGGTCCCCATATGTGGACTAGAACTATGTCTCCCCAAGATGGACAGACGTCTGGCCTGGCTTCAGCTGCCCAACCAGGGAGAGACCAGCATGTGGTTCCCCACATTTGGTCTCTTGCAGCAGAGCATGGTGGTCGGAAGCCCACCAGAAGCAATTCTGCCCACAAATGCTCAATGTTAGGTCTATGGTCTGGTCTCCACTGGAGCGGCAGAGATGGCTGGCACCCACCACCTGGCCCTCCTGCCCCCAAGCACTGTGAGCCTGCAGGCCCTGCTCTGAGGGAGGACAGATCTAAGAGGTGCTCCCGATTTTACAATCCAGGAAAGCCATGCATTCCTCAAAATGAAAAGTACAATAAACTGTGCTTCCACACACTCAGAGTACAGACTACAGCTCCCAGACATGTGTTTTTTATTGTTTTCAATTCCAAAACAAAGGTGACTCTGCTCTGGAGGCCCAAGGCTCCAGGACCCGCCAGAGACAGCGCCTTCCACGCCCGGAGGAGCACAGGCCCCAGAGACTCATCTGCTCACACTCATCTGCTCACGCACATCCACACACCCAGACAACTCTCACGGCCATGTGCTCACGCACACTCGTGCACATGCATGCACACACTCCTGGACGTGCTGTTGCACTGGGGGTCTGCAGGGCCCGGTGGACACTCCTGCTCCCGCACAGGGGAGACCCTAGCGCAGGACCCATCCCTCATGTCACTCAAAGGGGCGATGGCCGAGGCCGGCTAGGGCTTTCCGAGCAGCGCCGGGGGTCCCACGGTGAGCTTCCCTGCGCGGATGGCTCCTCGCCCCGGGGCGCGGCTCCTCACTGTCCCGCAGCTCCCGCAACGCAGCCTGCAGCAGGCTTCGCAGCCTCCCGAGCACGCGGGGCGCGCCCTGGGCGCCGGGGGCCGCGCACTCCTGCACTGCCGCCCGCAGCTGCCCCCGGAGCGGGCCCGACACCACGGAGGTGCCGCGGGGCGAGGAGAACCAGTGACGGAAGATCTTGTCGCAGACCACCTGGGAGAGAGGGGGGATGGTAAGCTCAGGGCGTGGGGGGGTCCCCCCGCACCTGTTCCCCCCGCACCTGTCCCTGCCCGGGGCCTCTCTTGGAACCCCAGCCGCGCAGCGCCACTGCAGACTAGAAGGCTGCCCCGCAGAGGCGGAGATGTCGAGGGGGAAGCTGCAGGTGGCGCTCAGAGGCCATCGAGGAGCTTGCAGCAGGAAGTCAGAGCCGGGAACCGCTGTGTAAGGAGCAGGCCCCAGGCGGCCCCAGGCTGCCAGCCCTGTGGTCACAGGCCTCACTTTCTCATTCCAGGTTGGTGACAGTGACTGTCATCACCACCTGTCCTGGTCCCCAAGGACACCGGCCACGCTGGTGACAAGGGGAATATGAATGTGATAGTACTTTCCAGCTCCTTGGGATAAAGGTATACTGGAAGGGAGAGGCTGCAGGTTCTTTAAAGGAGCCTTTGTGTGCTGTCCTGTGCTTAGTCACTCGGTCATGTCCGGACTCTCTTCCATCCTTGGGTTGTAGCTTGTCAGGCTCCTCTGTCCATGGGGATTCTCCAGGCAAGAATACTGGAATGGGTTGCTATGCCCTCTTCCAGGGGATCTTCCCAGACCACGGATCGAACCCAGGTTTCCTGCATTGCAGGCAGATTCTTTACCATCTAAGCCACCATGGAAGCCCATGAATACTGGAGTGGGTAGCCTATCCCTTCTCCAGGGGATCTTCCCGATCCAGGAAGCCCAAGAGGCCTTTAAGATGTTTTATTTTAGGAGAAGTAAAAGTGAAGTCTCTCTCTCATAGTCTTTAATTCTCCTTGGGTATGAAATTTACTGGGGGTGAAGATCTCTTTAAATTCTCAATTTAAAGATGCTGTTTTGCTGTTTTACAGCCTTCCTTGTTTTCTCCCTGTTGGATGGAGCACAATTCATACATAATTAATATTCTGCTCTATTTTTCTACATCACACTTTATATTAGACTCATTTAACAAATGCCTCAATTTTATAGATCTACTGTTTCATGGGAGACAAATAATTTTGACTTTCATTTACTAATCCCTGCAAGGATGATGATTCTATTTAAAAATAAATGATCTTATTTCTCTTTTGAACTGATAATGCATTTTCAGGTGCAAACATTGAAAATGTCCCTCCAAATAGGCTTTAATCTTAAGCTCCATCCAACTCCTAAAAACCAGACACTCAGCTCTCGGCTCTGAGAGGCACCCATTCCTTTGAATGTCCTTCTGGTGAGTTATTTTTTCATGCATTTCCTTTTTCTTTTACTTTACATGGATGGGAGTATATTACACACACTGTTCTATAGCTTCCATTTAACCAAGTGTCAGAGAGACCTTCCAAATCACTATATGGCGATTCCATTTGTTTTAATGACTGTACCTCAAATGCATATCATAAATTATTTAGCTTGTTCCCTACTGATG
>SPDY01014892.1:126745-137632 GCA_006461725.1 Moschus chrysogaster | reverse complement strand
TTTAGCTTGTTCCCTACTGATGGAAATTTAGGTTGCTCACTAACTTTTGCTCTTATGAAAAATGCTGCAATACATATCTTTCAGATATGTCATTTTCATTTTGAATATGACTAAAACTTCTAGAAATGAAATTTCTGGGCCAAGGGGTATGCACATTTTTGTTCTGACAGATATTACCAGATTGACCCCATAAAAGCTGTACCAAGTTACACTCTCACAGAAACATACACTAAGAACACCCTCAACAATGTGTGTTGTCTTTCATTTTTTTCAATTGAAAAATTATTTGATTTGTATCTCTCTTCTTATCAGTCAGGTTTGAAAGTATTTATTTTTCCTTTCCAGTGACTGGTCAAGTTGATATACTTTGCCCACATTTCTGTTAGGTCGTTGGCCTTTTTCATATTGATTTGTAAATGCTCTTTATATATTAAGGACACTGGCCCCTTGCTTAGGTTGGTTTCCTTTGGAGCAGACTGTAAGACGGAGGTTTGCGTGCAGGGATTTATTAAGGGGCATTCTCAGGAACCATCTTTCCATGAAACTGAGGGAGAAGGTGAACGTCTGGTGCTGGGATGACCTATAGAGTTGCTCCTTATAGAGGCCAAAGGGACTGGGTTTTGCATTTCCCCCTCCCCCTCTGACCAGTCACTAGACTGATCCTGGGAAGTGGGGTAACCAGTGGAGAATGTCTGGTGGGTCAAGGGTGATCCTGGGGGACACTGAGTCTCTGCCGCTAAGGGTAAAGGCCACCTCTGTCCTCTAGTCTCATCTGTGAGAGCAGCTGCAGACAGTTTGCCAGTTTTCTCATTTAACTTTTAAATTTCTCATATTTTTTGTAATTTTGTTTTGCTTTTGCCATGTGGATTTTCATAAGATGGTTAAACATGTCAGTTGTTCCTCTTAGAGTCTCTGAGCTTTGTTCTGTGCTTAGAAAGGCCTTCCAAACTCTAAATGAAATGAATGAATGAAGTCACTCAGTTGTGTCTGACTCTTTGTGACCCCATGGACTGTAGCCTACCAGGCTCCTCCATCCATGGGATTCTCCAGGCAAGAATACTGGAGTGGTTTGCCATTTCCTTCTCCAGGGGATCTTCCCGACCCAGGGATTGAAGCCAGGTCTCCCACATTGCAGGCAGACACTTTACCCTCTGAGTCACCAGGGAAGCCCTTTCAATTCTCCTAGTTTTTTCTGGAACATTTAGGATCTCATTTTTTAGGTGTAAGTATCTGAGCCATCTGGAGTTTAGTTTGATATAAGAAGTGCTCATTGTGTGTGTGTGTGTAGAAATCAAGCCCAGAGAGAACAGATGCCCCCGGGGTTGTGGGGGACCCAGTGTTGGGCGTGTGGGAGCACACTGTCCATTGGCCCCTGGGGTCACTTGGCCCACAGCCCCTCCCCCACATAGATGACAAAGCACAAACGATCCCCATCGCCCCCATCCCTGCCCTCACTGGACACACTGGGCCCAGGTGGCGGGGAGAGGGCGATGGCCTCCAGGTGCATCAGCAGGAGCCACGGAGTGGGGGTCAGAGGACCCCAGGAGACAGGGGTCCTCCCTGCAGAGGGGACAGGCCCCCCAAGAGGGACAGGGGCCCCCGGAGAGAACACAGTCCCCTCCCCCAGAGAGGACAGGATCCCTCAGAGAGGACAGGGCCCCCCAGAGGACAGGGGCCTCCAGAGAGGATGGGCCCCCCAGAGAGGACAGGGTCCCCCGGAGAGAACACGGTCCCCTCCCCCAGAGAGGACAGGATCCCTCAGAGAGGACAGCCCCCCCAGAGGACAGGGCCCCCCCAGAGAGGATGGGCCCCCCAGAGAGGACAGGGTCCCCCCAGAGAGGACGGGCCCCCCCAGAGAGGACAGGGTCCCCCCAGAGAGGATGGCCCCCCCAGAGAAGACAGCCCCCCAGAGGACAGGCCCCCCAGAGAGGACAGGATCCCTCAGAGAGGATGGGCCCCCCAGAGAGGACAGGGGCCCCCCAGAGAGGACAGGGGCCCCCGGAGAGAACACGGTCCCCTCCCCCAGAGAGGACAGGGCCCCCCAGAGAGGATGGGCCCCCCAGAGAGGATGGGCCCCCCCGAGAGGACAGCCCCCCCAGAGGACAGGCCCCCCAAGAGGACGGCCCGCTCACCTGCAGGTTGCTGTTGGCTCTCTGGGCCCCGCACCTGTGTGCTCGCAGATCACACTTTGAAAAACAATCAAAGAAATTGCAGTCTTCATCCCTGGTGCAGTTTTGCTCGAGAATTTCCCTCATTTTCGGTTCGAAAAAAGCCATGTCCACATCGATAGCCACCACCTACGAGTGAGACAGCACACGGCTGCCAGGAGGACCGGGCACAGGATTCTGGCCGCGGGGAGGAGGGCCGGGCCGTGCTGGGGACACACGGCCGCGGACACAGGCCGGACTGCAGGGCTTTAACTGCAAAAGGACCTCTGTGGTCACTGAGAGTCAGGAACGTGGAACCAGGATCGCTCTTGAGCTCTGAAAGTTTTCTCAGATCTTAATGTTGAATCTCTGAAAGTTCTTACAAATGAATTGACTTCCCCCTCCACTGCTTTACCACTTTGGCTTCTGACACTCAAGCCTCAGGAATATAAAAGGTATGAGACACAGATCATTTACTCCTATGAATATAAGCAACAAACGAAAACCACATTCAAGGGGCAGGTTGAGGGTGCGATGGGGAGAATGAGGCGGGCAACGTGTACCTCGTCTATTTACGACCTGTTACTCGAGTTGACTGGTTTCCAACTGACAGGGGCAAGTGTCAGGGCCAAAGTGGTCGAATTAGAATCAATACCTATGGACCCAGATGCAACAGCATCAAAAACTAAGTCCCATTATCAGCATGAAAATGTGATGACCCTCTGGAATTTCAGGTTTATCTTCCTGGCTTCAACCCAAACAGGCTTCAAAACCAGAAAAAAGAAGAACATCTAAATTATGCAGATTTTCCTCCACCACCTGAATTAGAAAAAAAAAAAAAGAGCTCAAACCTGAGAAAACCTGGACTCTGCCCAAATCAGGCAATGTATCGCTTCAAGGTATTAAAGAGCTATTAGAAGACTGGATGAGTTTGATGGAGTCTGTGGCATTCCACAAGCCTTCACAGGTCAGCCTCAACATACCAGCTTTCTCCCTTTGGTAGCGTCTCAAAAAAGGGTTCATTTTCTCCTCTGCTGCTGCTGCTGCTAAGTCGCTTCAGTCGTGTCCGACTCTGTGCGACCCCATAGACAGCAGCAGACCAGGTTCCGCCGTCCCTGGGATTCTCCAGGCAAGAACACTGGAGCGGGTTGCCATTTCCTTCTCCAGTGTGTGAAAGTAAAAAGTGAAAGTGAAGTCACTCAGTCATGTCCCACTAGTAGCGACCCCATGGACTGCAGCCTACCAGGCTCCTCTGTCCATGCGATTTTCTAGGCAAGAGTACTGGAGTGGCTTGCCATTGCCTTCTCCGCATTTTCTCCTCAAATCTATGCAGTCAGGAGGCACATTCCCAGCTTGTTGTTTCTGTTCTTCCTTCAAGACTGATGCCAGAAGGCAGTAAAGTTTCGTGGGGATTATTCAGTAAAACAGAGGAGGGAAAATAATTTATTTCAAGATATGTGGAGAATAAGGGAAAAAATGAACAGGGAACTTTTCCCTATTTTTAGAGCTTTGCCTAATTACTAGTTCAGGCACTGCAAACAGAAATTCTCATTTTAATTGATTTTCTCTATCTTTATTTAGCCAAAAGAATAGCTCATTTCATTATTTATCCTGGTTAATACACTGAAAATATATCAGTGGTGGTTTAGTCACTAAGTTGTGTCCGACTCTTTGCGACCTCATGGACTGCATCCCTCCTGGCTGCTCTGTCCATGGAATTCTCTAGGCAAGAATACTAGAGTGGGATGTCACTTCCTTTTCCAGGGGATCTGCCTGACCCAGGGACTGAGCCCAGGTCTCCTGCACTGCAGGCAGATTCTTTACCAATAAAGAGTCTACTGTCTTTCATCATTTATTTTTGGAGCTGCAAGACCCTTCTCTTCTTTCGATAATCCCTGGTCATCTCCACAGCTTCCTCCCGGACCCTGGTGGAATTTCCACTCTCTGATACTTCTCTCTTCCAGTTCTGATTGTTCCCGTCTCATCTCCCAGGAAGAGCCAGATTTATTTTCTAATTTTTAGTGTAGTCCATAGAATGGATTACAGCTACTGGAAGCATAACTCAGCACCTACAATAAGAACAGTAACACAGCTGTTACTGTTACTGTCTCTGTTACTGAGCAGAAACACCTGTGTGAGGCTTCTTGGATCACATCAGGATGAATCTTCAAGTTCTTCCTGCACAAAACTACCTAACTTGCATCATCGTCAGACTCCATCCTAGCATCAGACTGGAAGGAATTGGTGAGAATTATTTCCTTCTCTACTTAAGACTGTGCCTCTGGAGTAGGAAATCTGTTTGAAAAGCATGCTTTCTGGCAGCAGTTTGAGAGCAAGAAGTAAAGAGGGGTTCCTAGTTCATTTGCAACCACTGGACACATTCTCAAGACCCGCAAGGGAGGACCTGAAAAAAGTGAATGACTGTGGGTCATTAGTTCTTACAGGTTACCTGGGAGACACGCCCTCCATCCACCTGGGCAACTCTGCAACATGGGCCAAAGTGGGGCCCACCTGCTGGTCCCCTAGCTGACTAGGTCTCACACTGAGCGCATTGGTAATCGCCCGGAGGGCCTGGCCTCCCAATGCGGATGGCTGCACCCCACCCCACCCCGGAGTCTAAGCCCTCCTCCTGCTGCTTCTGCACCTTGGTTAATTCTTTGTTACCTGCACTGCCTGGAGCGGGGGCATCCCTGGTGGCTCATTGGTAAAGAATCCACCTGCCAATGCAGGGGACTCAGGTTCGATTCCTGGCTTGGGAAGATGCCCTGGAGAAGAGCATGGCAAACCACTCCAGTATTTTTCCCGGGGAAATCCCATAGACAGAGGAGCCTGGAGGGCTACCGTCCATGAGGTTGCAGAAGAGTCTGATATGACTTAGTGACTAAACTGCACAGTCTGGAGTGGGACATAAAATTCACCTGCCACTTGCAGAGCAGCATGGAGGCTGACGTGTCCACCGGGGGACCAATCTTCTACTGCGTAAAGCAGCAAACATTCAGCTGTCCCTCTAGAAGAAGTCTTACCCAGGGAAGGGGAACGGACTAGAACCTCTCCAGAAGAAAGAACTAGAGACCGTGGCCTCTGGTGACAGAGTGTGGGCGGCTGGAAACCGGTGTCCCGGCCCCCTGGACCTTTGTACCGAAGCCCCCAAAGGCCGGCCTTCCCTCATCTCCTCAAAGTGCAGTCTCTCAGTCGTGTCCGACTCTTGTGACCCCGTGGACTGTAGCCCTCCAGGCTCCTCTGTCCATGGGATTTCCCAGGCGAGAACACTGGACTGGGTTGCCATTTCCTTCTTCCGGGGATTTTCCCGACCCAGGGATCGAACCTGGGTCTCCCGCATTGTAGGCGGATTCTTCACCGCCTGAAGTGGATTAGCCCAAGAAGGAAGGGGCTAAGCTGCTTGGGAGAAACCGGGGCAGCAGTGCAGGAAGACACACTGAGCCTCTGCTGTGGCGGCTTGCCCTACAATTCCCTTCCAGGGGTACCAGGCGCCTTCCTCCTTTAAAGGTGCTCATTCCCACCCGCAAAGGTCCAGCAGGTCGGAGCTGTCCAGGCCAGAAAGTGGCATCACGCCGCAGGGTTTCCCGGGGGGCTTCAGATCCCTCTGGTCTAGGACCCCCCGGACCGAAGTCCGCCCCCCGCGAGGTCCACAGCCGCCCCTGGCCGCCCCTCACCGTGAAGTCGCTCCGGATGGCGAAGTTCTCGGGCTTGACGTCGCAGAGGTGCAGGCGGTGGGCGAAGTCGTGGTCGAAGTGGCGGACCATGTCCAGGAAGCTGAGCGCCACGCCGCTGACCGCGCGCGCCTGGCCGCGGCGCCCGCTGTCAGGGCCGAGCGGGAAGAGCGCGCGGTGGCCCGGGCTGCCGGCCGCCAGGTGCTCCACGGCGTAGAAGTGGCCGCAGGAGCCCAGCACGGGCGGGGCGTGCGGGCTGCGGCCGCGGAGCAGGCTGAGCAGCACGAACTCCTCCTGCTGCAGCAGAGCCCACAGGCTGGCCAGCTGGCCCCGCCGCCGGGGGCCCCGCCGCGCCAGCCCCAGCCGGCCCAGGCCGCCCTCGGCCGGCTCCAGGCCCAGCGCGCTCCGGGCCTCGCCGGCCGCCAGCACCAGCAGCTCAGCCTCCGGCAAGTCCTGGCCGCCGGCCTCGGGCTGCCCGTCCAGGAGGCCGAGCGGCGGGAAGCTGGAGAAGGCCTCCTCCTTGGACTTGAGGACCACGGGCCGCCCGCGCCAGTCGGCTTGCAGCACCTTCTTGCCGCGCTCGTAGTACAGGCAGCGCCGGTACCGCAGCTGCCCCGCCTCGCACAGGTCCTCGCACAGGTCTCCGCCCAGCGTGCCGCCCCGGTAGTCCTGGCACTGGAAGGAAGGGACACGCGTCACCCCGCGGAGGCTGGGCCCCGCGCCAGGATGCTCCTGACAGTCCCGGAGAGAGCCCTCGGGCGTGCGGACCACAGGGCTACTCGGGGCAGAGGAATTATGAAATGAAAGTTTTGTGATAGAATCTCACGTTTGTTATTTTCTCCATCAGGCCCAGGCCCAGGTCTTAGGAAGCAGGTGCCCCCCACTGACCCGCCCCTGCCCCATCCTTCCTGCTGAGCTGGGTGATGCTGGCAAAGGCCGTCTGCCTCTCGGCTAGGTGTCCTGGACTGTCAGTGGAAGGATGGAGCCAGGCCAGTGGTTCCCTGTTCTTGGGCTCACATCGGGATCACCTGGAGAGCTTTTAATAGCCCCCTGCCAAGAACAGCACAGCCAGCCCTGGAGAGCGACCCCAGGAATGACCCGGGTGGGACCGCTCAACAGCGCCTGCTGCAGGAAGCAGGACTTAGAACAGGCCTGGAGGCTGGCAGGGTCTGCAGGCCTGCGGGGGAGGCCGCTGGGCCTTCAGAAGATGAGCCTGCGGGGTGACTTCTGCAAGCAGAGGGTGTTGAATTCCTGGTGGTGCTGAGGAAGGCACTCAGGGGCCCTCAAGAGGGGAGTTTCTCCTAAGCTTTGGGGCTCGCAGGCCCTCCTGCCCCGCGCAGGGGCAAGTGGTGACCCCCAATCCCACCTCTCTGCAAACACCTCTCCTAAGAAGATGGTCCATCCAGGCCCCGTGCTTCAGATCTAGTAGAGGAGCAGAAGACGCTGGTGTGAGGCTGATTCAACAGGGGACGTGTGACTCTGTTCTCTTTCTTTTATATCTTTTTCAGGAAACCTAAACTTCTGGACCCACTTTTATGGGGGGTTGAGTATATTTTCTGAGCCCACCTGTTCCCCACAATGCATCTTCCTTCCACACGGGCAAAGGCGGGCCACAAATTTATCCTCTGGCCAGACTTTCTGGTCGTTACATGCTGCTTGGCTTTATTAACCCAAGTGGATTATAAACAGATCCTTCAAGCCAGGTAATATGCCTCCAGTAACGCCTGGATACGTGAACAATCCCAAAGTCCAAAAGACCCTGAAAACAAGTTTCTCATGACTCACTCACTCTGGTGGACTGTCAGACCCGACCCAGAAGATGAGGCTGTCTATAGTCTGACTGTATTTGACCTGCGACTTTGCATATACTTTGATGCAGAATTATTAATTAATTGGATCTGTTTGATTCCTGGCATATCTTCATGTTCACCAGAAAGTATAAATATATATACTGCATATTATCTAACACCCAAAACTGTGGATTCCAAAACAGGCCTGGCCACAGAGCACTGGCCAAAGGATGGTGGATCTTTATAAATACTCTCAGAGAATTGTTCAAAGCATATGACCAAAACGTTTATTAAAAAGCTATACTCCTGGTTCTTAAAACAAGTATCTGGATTTCAGGCAGTAACTGGACAACAGCCCAAAAGGCCCAAGTCACGTTATCTGACCTGACCCCCAGCTACCTGCTGAGGGCGCCCCTGCAAGCCGGTGCTCCTCTGCCCAGCATTAGATCTCCAAACACTGCATTAGGTGGTGGAGGTGTCACACTTGCCAAACTCAAAGGTGAAGTGATGGAGTCCTGATCCTGGAACTTGGGAACAACGCCACCCTGTTTGCCAGCTTTTTGTCTTTGGAACACCAACAGCTGTAATGCAGCTGTATTCATAAACACCCACGAAAGTGTCCTAAATATGCTTAATGCAGTGTTCATCTTGCAATTTAATGTAACACAACTGTGGTCAAATGCCTTCCTTTTACTTTTCATCCTGGTCCCTCTTTCCAGGTTTGGGGTCCTGAGAGGAGCAGCTGAGGATCAGAACCCTGTGAGGAGCAGACTCTCTCTGCTTGGAATCACTTCCATATTGCTTTGCCTTGCAGGAAAGCACTCGCCCATTCTAGTTCCTCTGAGCCCTTTCAGGATAATCTTAGAGGGGAGTTGGGGATGGAGCTGCCCTGGTGGCTCAGCGGTAAAGAATCTGCCTGGGATTCCGCAGATGCAGGAGATGCGAGTCAATCTCTGGGTCAGGAAGAAACCCCTGGAGGAGGGCATGGCAATCCACTCCAGTATTCTTGCCTGGAAAGGCCCATGGACAGAGGAGCCTTGCAGGCTACAGTCCATGGGGTCGCAAAGAGTCAGACACGACTGAAGTGACTGAGAACGCATGTAAGTGGGGATGAAGGTTTAAACGATGGAGAGTCTCAGGAGTAGAAAGACGTGAAAGACAGAAGTAATACAGGGTGTTCATGTTACTCGTTTCAGCTTCTCCTACTTTATCTGGTGTTCACAGTTTCATACCTCTGTAATAGGCCTGATAAGAAAAGGCAATATTTTTTTTTTCTCGATTGCCTTATAAGGCCCCCATCCCCTTTGAGTAGCTCCAAAATGGTTTAATGCAATCCCATAGGCATCTTTTGGGTGTCATCAAAGGTGCTTTTCTATGTGAGACAGAGCAGAACTGTGAAAAAGAAAGAAAAGTGGGTGATAGAACTGAGTTGGGCAGAAGGAGGTGGGTCCTGATCTCCTGATCGGCAGAATCCTGCAGGGGGGCAGGGCAGGGGCGGGGGTCAGGGGTCGAGGAGACAGGACATGGGGGAGGAGACACACGTGGCCCCCCAGCCACAGCGCCTAGAGCAGAAGCCCGAAATTGTCACTGCCCGCGAGAGCTACCCGTGGCAGGGAGTGGCCATGGGCAAGCTGCTTTGGCCACCCCTGGCCACCCTCCAGTTAGCAGTGCTGTGTATGAGCTGGGCCACAATCTGGTGACAGGCCGGGGCTCAGGAGTCACAGTGAGGTGACTGCCTCCAGGACTCCTGAATTACAGCATGGTGAAGCCCGGAAGGAAGGCGCCCAGGCTTGGCTCTGGGGCAGACCGGGTTTGCCTCTGGGCTGCACCTGGGGCTGGCGTGTGGCTCATTTCCAAGTCTGTAATGTGGAAGGATGACGCTGTGTCACAGGAGACCTGTGAAGGTCAACCAAGGTCATGGGTGCAGAGGCCCTGGCAGTTCGCGTGAAAGGCTCCCTCCTGCCCTTTCTGGCCCTGGTCATTAGAAGGCAGGGGGCCGGGAATGCATCTTTCTGGGGGGACGCGCCTGAGCCCAGTGTTGAAAGGTGAGCTGCAAGTCTGCCTAGTGCACGAGGAGGGAGAGCTCAGGGAAGCACCTGCATGGGGGCCCAGACGTGCAAAGTTGCTCGTGTGTTCAGAGGACCAGACAGTTCAGGGGAGTGGAGGGCAAGGTTAGAGCAAGTGCCACTGTGTGTCCTGCCAAAAGGCCACAGCTGACAAAATGCCTCCCCCCTGCAAGGGTCAACTCCGCCTTCCCCAGGAGGCCGCCTCACCTGCTGCTGGGAGTCCTTGCCCCCGCTCCACCCTGGGTTCCATCCAGTAAGCCCCCACCCCCCGAGTCTTTGTGCCGTTCCCCCCCACTGGCTCCCCACAGCACTGTTTTCTACAAAACTACCGCATCCATGAAACTGGATTCAAATCCAATCTATATGAGATTCACCCCTGCACGTTTAGAAGGCAATTCCACACAAGCGTTGTAGGAAATGTGGCTTGTAGTCTACCGCTGATGATGGCATCACCGACTCAAAGGATGTGAGTTTGAGCAAACTCCGGGAGATGGTGAAGGACAGGGAGGCCTGGCGTGCTGCAGTCCATGGGGTGGCAAGGAGCCGAATGAGACTGTTTTTCTGACGATCAGCACGTTGAGGTATAAGCCTGCCTCCCAGATGCCTGGGGAAAAAAAAAAAAAAAAAAACAATGAAATCCAAGAGCCGCTTTCCCCCACTCCCTTACCCAAACTCTGAAAACTGAAGTCATAACATTAGAACAGGCTTGAGGGCAATGATCCCGCCAGTTATGCTCTGTTCACAGAGAAATGCACGAGGTGGTTTTCCTTTGTCTTGAAGGAGATGGAAGTGTGGATCTTTATAACCAGGAGAGGCAAGAAGTCCTTTGAGCCGAAGAAAGGGACCTGGGTCGCAGGGCCCTGTGCCCACATTCAGGCAGCACTAAAGCAAGCTGGCGGGGTGGCCCATGTAACCAGGGTGTGTCTGTTTTACCTCTGCAATTAGACAGCACAGTATGTATTCATTTAATTTCCATTGCACCAGAGGCTACTTGAGGGTAAGGACTGTGTCTCCCAACATCTAATTGGGTACCTTAGTCACAGGAGTTGCTTAAAGAACTGCTAAAAAGTGAGTGGAATATGCATCCGGGATTTTCCTCTCAAAGATCAGAAAACTTTGGGCTCCCTCTGGAATTTTTCTTGAGAAAGTGCGTTTAACACAGAAGTATATCTTTCTGATTTCCCTAGGCTAAATGGAGAGATCCAGACACGTC
>SPDY01014892.1:99011-109625 GCA_006461725.1 Moschus chrysogaster | reverse complement strand
GGTGAACTGAACTGAGCTGAGTGCTCAATTGTACTACATTTTGGGGCTCCCCTGGTGGCTCAGTTGGTAAAGAATCTGCCTGCAATACAGGAGACCTGGGTTCGATCCCTGGGTTGGGAAGATCCTCTGGAGAAGGGAAAGGCTACCCACTCCACTATTCTGGCCTGGAGAATTCCACGGACTGTATAGTCCATGGGGTCGCAAAGAGTCAGACACGACTGAGCGACTTTCACTTTTCATAAATGACTTGACTGAGCAGCTTTACCTACTACATTTTTATGAGCTTATTAAAGTATTTTTTTTTCCTAAAAGGACTTTGACAACAACAAATAGACCTCAGTGTGTATAATACTTGATATGTTCCCAGACATTAACTCATACAATTCTCCCAGCAACCTGGCAGTGTGTGAATGTTGTCATCTAATACTTTACAGAAGAAAGTAATACACTTAAAAAAAAAAAAACCCAAAAAACTATGATCTGTTAGTGGGAGTACCAGGGTTGGAGGCCAACTTACCTGCTTCTAGGTGTGATATTCTTTCTTTAAACAGCATTTATGGATTCATATTTGGCTCTTTGCTGCTGTGCGAGACTTTCCCTAGTTGTGGCATGCAGGGCCGCCCTGCCTTGCAGCACACGGGCTTCTCGTGGGGGTGGCTTCTCTTGTCATGACCACGGGCTCTAAACACGCGGAGTTCAGTGGTGGCAGCATTCAGGCTCAGTATTTGTGGCACGTGGGCTTAGTTGCCCCGTGGCATGTGGAATCTTCCCAGACCAGGGAATGAACTCGTGTCCCCTGTATCTGCAGGTAGATTCTTATCCACTGTACCACTAGGGAAGTCCCTAGGTGTGATTTTCTAATTCCGGTTTCCATGTTGGAATTGCCCACTTCGGGAATAAGCAGGGGAAGTGTTTGAACATCTCACAATCATTTATTGACATATCCTGCCTCAGGCCAAGAACATTTCAGATATTTATCTGCTTTACCAGCCCTTTGCAAAACTATAGGAATAAGATTTTAGCTCTTGCCTAGCTTGGCCTGAAATGCAGGTCTATCATTAAAAAGACCAAACTGCAGGACAGGAAAGAATTACCACAGAAACTGTGGGGCCACTTGTGGCCTTTGGAAGTGAAATGATGGCTCTTCATGAGGAAAATGCACTTTCAGGACCCTGAATGCGGCTCCTTGCCCTGCGGTCTGGGGCACCAGTGATGCTGGTTAAGGTCTGTGAGCTGGAGACCTGCACGCTCGCGGCATGATTTCCTGTGCGGTTCTGAACAGGAGACTCTACAACCACTCTCTGCAGCCTTCATTATGCTGTTCTGCTGATGCCTTTGCTGCTGTGTGTTGAGTTTGGCCGGAAATCTTCACACAGAACTCATCGCCGTGTTCCTTGCAGGGTTCGCCTTGGTGTATAAAGCCCCTGGGGTCTCCTGACCACCCACACACTTGCACTGCATTGTTTGAGACAATTTTGAGGAGCTCTCCAACCATTTTTGGCCTCCTTTCTTGCATTTTCATTTTGGTTGGAGACACAGCTGCTGGTGGGGATTTCCCTCCAGTATGAGCGGAGAGATGGGGGTGATCACAACTCCTCCCTCTCGATGGGCGCCCCTGCTCCAGCCCGCACCCCAGGTGCAGGGTAGTCATCACGGAGCTCACGGGAAAGAGGGGATCAAGCCCATTCCATTTCTGTGAGAGTTCCTCTCGGGGAAAGGATGCATCCTGCGATTTGGCCATGGGACTCCTTACCCCAGGGCTCTTAGGAAAGGGTAATGTGCCAGAATACTTCCCTTTTGGCACATGACTAGCTGCACTGTGTGGAGCGTGCTGAGAGAGTAAACCATGCCTGGAGTCGTCCGCAGCTCCAGCTGCTCAGTGAGCGTGGAGCTGCGTCCTTTTGGTGGGTCTCCAGCAGGTGAAAGGAGAGGGCCGCTGGCTCTGGGGAGCCTGGGTGCCTGAAGTCAGGAGAGCCTGAAACCTCAGCTGCTGCTGCTTTGCCAAATACACATCCTGAAAATACCGATGGTTCTGGAATCAGGGTCTTCTCAGCAGGTTATTGGGTGTCAGCCTATGAGAAACCGTGGTGTTGTCCATCACCCTGTTCCCCTCCCCTGCCATGAACCTTGGCTCTCCAAGAGCTGATGACAGACAGGGGTGGCCTCATGAGAGAAAAGACTGTGCGATTGCATCCAGGAGGATGTACTCCCCGAACCCGCAGCCCAGAAAGCATCTCCCAGCCTTAACCTCCTCAGACAGCCTTCAGCTCCTTGGGGCAGAGGGCGGGATGCCGAGGAATTCAAGAGGAGGAGACACTGCTCTTCCCAGTCAGGGAGAAGCAGGTCAGTGAGACACGCACGCACTCGGCATTCAGACACTGGCTGGTGGAGCCAGGGGAGGGGCGTCGGGTGAGACCCCGCGGGGGCCGTCCTGGAGGGCAGTCTAGACAGCCCGGCAGGAACCACCAGAAGTGAGGGGGCTCTCGGGCCTCCAGGGGTTGGACTTAAGGTGCAGACGCGGGGAGCGGGGGCCCTGTGTCAGAGGGCACAGGGCGGCCCAGCACGGAGCCGTCCAGGGGCCCGGGACCCAGAGCGCGGCAGTCGGCTTCCTTGCCCAAGAAGACAGCTCTCAGCGCCGTGTGGTGGGGCTGGCTGCAGCTGTGGGGCGAGGATGGGCCGTCGTCGTGGCCTGGCTGAGAGGCCTGAAGGGCCCGCTGGGGCCTGTAGTGACCCGAGACTGGAAGCGCGGGGCCCTCCCACAGCTAAGGGAGCGTAAAGATAACCCTCGGCCCTAAGTTAACTGCATGGAAGCCTAACAGATTTAGCTTTCCCAGTGATGAGTATTCCCCTGCTTCTCATGAGCAATCCAAAAGAAAATTAAATCCCCATTCAACAAATCTCGAATTTTTGTGCCATTCAAGCATGTGCTCACAAACCTCACTAAAAAAAATTCACTCAGCATCACATGTCCTCAGGGTTCCGTTCCGTTCCGTTCCGTAGCTCAGTCGTGTCCAACTCTTTGCGACCACGTGGACTGTAGCCTACCAGGCTTCTCCGTCCATGGGATTCTCCAGGCAAGAATACTGGAGTGGGTTACCGTTTCCTTCTCCAGGGTACTGTCCTCAGGGTACTGCAAGCTAAAACAACAGTGAGATATCGCTACACACCTGTGAGAATGGCCAAAATCCGAAACACTGCCAAAACCCAGTGCTGGTGAGGACGCTGGGTAATGGGAGCTTTCATGCATTGCTGGCAGGGACGCCAAGCGATTCCATCCACTTGCGTGACAGTTTGGCAGTTTCTTATAAGAGTAAACATGTTCTGACCATATGATCCAGCAGTTGCACTTGGTATCTTCCCAAAGGATTTGTTTCCACATAGAAATCTGCACGTGGGTGTTCATGGCAGCTTTATTCCTGGTGGCCAACACTTGGAAGCAACCAGTACATGAAAGGAAAAATAAACTGAAATGTATATAATTCCCAGTTGGAGACAAAATTTTGTGTGGTAAAATATATGTAATGTTAAAATTTACCATTTTACTGGTTTAAAGGTTTTTGAGTGTTTAGTTCAGTGGCATTAACGACATTCATTTTGTTGTGCAAATAATACCACTATCCATCTCCAGAACTTTTTATTTTCCTAAACTGACACTCTGTCTCCATTAAACAATAAAATCCCATCCTTCCCTGTCTCCAGTCCCTGGCAACCACTATTCTACATTCTGTCTCTAAGAGTTTGACTACTCCAGGTCCCCTATCGATGGAACCCTGCAGCATCTTTCCTTTTGTGCCTGGCAAATTTCGCTGAGTGTAAAGCCTTCAAGGTTCATCCGTGTTGCAGCAGGTGTCACGACTGAGTCATGTTCTACTGGATAACTATGTTTCACATGCTTGCCAAGGTACAGGATTACTGAGAAAGAAAATCTCATACAACAAATGCCGGTTGATGCAAATAGTCGAGTAACTCTAGCCAGCGGGAGAGGAAAGTTGCCCTTCATCACGCAGACCGGTGAACTCACCTCATTCCCTCGCCAGCAGCTTCGGCGGCATCCTGGCTCCCTGTTCGGTCTCATGTCAAGGTCGTCTCATTCTCTCAGGTCCTTTTCTTCCCTTATCCGCTCGCTCCTCTGCCAAGTGCACCCTTTTGCTTTTACAGGTCTCCGTTTTAATGGGGAAGATCTAGGCTCTGAGACTCACCCGCCCCTCACATCACAGTGGCCTCAGATTGTAAATTTCAAGACGGAAGGGGAGGCACTGGTCTTATTTACTGTGAGCTGGGAAGTTGCGGCGTTTCCTATCTCTCTCTGGGCCGGGGGACGGTGGATGTCATGAAGGCATCCAGAATGGGGCGGTCTCAAAGTCCTGGCCCCAAGCTTTTGTTGCTTCCACATCTCCTCACCATCTCCTCACCATAATGAATGGACTTATCCTGTTCAGAGCAATCAGCAAGCTGATTTCCTGGTCTTTTTTTCCCCCATAACATGTGGTGTTTTCAATGCTTCTGGCTCCTGACAGTTGTCTGGCAGTTCTCAAAGCTTAGTGAGTTTCGGTGCTAAAACAATAACCTGTTTTCTAAGTAGTAAAGAGTCTTTCGTCCTGTTCACGAGAGTCCAGAGGTCATCCACGGATGCCCTCCTTTCTTGGCTCAGGTCAGCCTGGGTCCAGAACATCCGTGCTGAGGAGGGGGTGCAGTCCCTTTACTGTGTGTGTCTTAGCCTCCCTCCCTCCCGATTTGCAAATAATGATGATTTGCTTTCTTCCCTTCCAATCCTTTTGTCTTCCGTTTTTTTATCTTCCTGTCAGTGTTGTTTAGAAGTAGTAGTAATAAGCATCCACGTCTTGGGTTCACTCAGTCGTGCCCGATTCTTTGTGACCCATGGACTGTAGACCGCCAGGCTCCTCTGTCCACTGGATTTTCCAGGCAACAATTCTGGAGTATGTTGCCATTTCCTATTCCAATCCATGTCTGACTCCTACATTAATTTTTCCCTGTGAATAAATCAAATCTGTATAACTGAAGAAAATGGATAACTGGTATTGGGCACTTTAAGGAATTCTGCTATAATGAGGACTTTGAAAATACTTATCATTGAAAGTACGTGGGAATAATCATCGGTGCAAGTTCCAACTGATCTTAGCTTCTACTGTTTGATTTTTAAACCAACAGACAGTGGAACTGACTTTTGTGTGGGCGTGTGTACCAGTCTGGGAATTTTCACATGTGTGTGGAGTCATGTAACTATGTATGTGGAATAGTTCCACCACCCAACAACCGCCTCATGCTGCACTTCCCCTCCCACCTCCCCTGGGAATTGCTGAACTTTATCCTTTTGCTCCAAAATCACTGCAGATGGTGACTGCAGCCATGAAATTAAAAGACGCTTGCTCCTTGGAAGGAAAGTTATAACCAAACTTGAGAGTCCCTTGGACTGCAAGGAGATCCAACCGGTCCATCCTAAAGGAGATCAGTCCTGGGTGTTCATTGGAAGGATTGATGTTGAAGCTGAAACTCCAATCCTTTGACCACCTGATGCGGAGAGCTGATTCATTGGAAAACCCTGATGCTGGGAAAGATTGAAGGCAGAAGGAGAAAGGGACGACAGAGGATGAGATGGTTGGACGGCATCACCGACTCACTGGACATGGGTTTGGTGATGGACAGGGAGGCCTGGCATACTGCAGTTCATGGGGTTGCAGAGAGTAGAACACGGCTAAGCGACTGAACTGAACTGATCCTTTTGAGACGGTCACAGAAGTGGAACCATGGATTTTTGAGACTAGCTTCTCCCATGCAACATAATGCTTTTGAGGTTCATACAAGTAGTTGCTTGTGTCAGTAATTTATTCTTTTTGTTGCTGTTTTTCAACCTCATGGGACTGAATGGATGAGCCATCTTGGCTCGTATTTCAGGCTGGCATTTATTTTATTTTAAATTTTTATTATTTATTTATTTTTGGCTGTGCTGGGTCTTCATTGCTGCATGGGCTCTTCTCTAGTTTCGGGGATCAGGTGCTACGTCTGTCTAGCAGCTGTGCACAGACTTCTCAGTGACGGTGAGAAGCGATGGCTTCTCTTGCTGTGGAGCATGGGCTCCAGGGCCCTCAGACTTGGGCTCAGCAGTTGCAGTTCCTGGGAATCCCAAGCGGATTCCTCACCACTGAGTCATCAGGAAGCCCAGTCACTTATTCCTGTATATTATTGAGTCATATTCCACTGTGTGGATTTATTGCTGCTTATCTGTCCACCTGTGGAAGAAGATCTGAGTTGTTTTCCAGTTTGGGGTGAATATGAATAGACTTTCTGTGAATAGTCATGTCCAGGATTTTGTGTGAATGTGCATTTTATTTCTCTAGGAAGGTCATACCTAGGATTGGGATTGCTTAACTTTATAAAGTGAAAGTCACTCAGTCGTGTCCGACTCTTTGCAACTCCATGGACTATACGGTCCATGGAATTCTCCAGGCCAGAGTACTGGAGTGGGTAGCCTTTTCCTTCTCCAGTAACTTTATAAAAAACTGCCCAAATTGTCTTCCGAGGTGGCTGCACCATTTCCCATCTCCGCCAGCGGTGCCAAGAGTTTTGGGGGCTCTGCATCCCCCCTCAGACCTGCTGTGGTAAGGATTCCTGTATTCCAGCCATTGTAGAAGCAACAAGTCCCCTGCCCTATTGGAGTTTACAGTTTGAGATGACCTTGCTGTGAAGAGGCCTGCACGGCTTGTAGACAACACACAGGTCTTAGTTTGCATGTCCCTGATATCTTGCAATGTCAAGCATGTTTCTATGTGCTTATTTGCTATCTGTAGATCCTCTTTAGGGAAGTGCTGCTCAGAGTCTTTTCCTAGTTTTTAGAGTTTTCGGACTATTGAAGTTGAGGGTTCCTTATGTATTCTGGATAAAAGTTCTTTAACAGATATGTGGCAGGTTTCTTCCCGCAGTGAGGAGCTAGTCTCATTCTCCTAACAGCTGATTTCAGTCTTGCAGTTAATTTTTTAATAAAGCCTCGGGATAAGGTCCCTTTTCTGCATGTGGATGTCCGATTGTTCTAACACTGGGTTTTGGAAAAGACTATCTTTGTTCCACTGAGCTGCAGTTTTGCCATTGTCAGAGATTAACGTGGCTGTATTTATGTGGGTCTAATTCTGGACTCCGTTCTCTTCCATTGACTCATGTGCTTATCCCTTTGCTGATACACACTGACGTGATTTATTCCTGTTGTCTTTACAGTAAGTCACAAAGTTGAGAAATGTGATCCCTCCAATTTTCTTCTTTTTCAAAACTGACTTTTCTAATTCTTTTGCCTGTCTATATAAAATTTAAAATTAGATTGTCTGTATCTGCAGAATAATCCTTCTGGGGTCTTGCTTGGAATTGCATTAATTCTGAAGACTGTTTTGGGAAGATTTGACACCTATACTATTTTCAGTCTTCCAATCCATGTTCATAATACATGTCATCGTTTATTTGGTATTCTATGATTTCTTTCATCACATTTTTAGTTTGCAGCCTACAGATTCTGTATTTTCAGCACACACATCCTGTTGTTTTCAACTTTGTTGTTTCTGCCTTTAAAAGGAATAATTCTGTTAGTTTCCCATTTATAATGACTTACATTGTAAGGGGTTTTTTAAGATTATTTTCGGTCTGTGGTGGGTGTTCGTTGCTGCTCGGGGCGGCTTCTCCAGTTGCGGCGAGCGCGGGCTTCTCACTGCAGCGGCTCCTCTTGTTGCGGAGCACAGGCTCTAGGCTCATGGGCTAGGAGTTGTGAGGCAACAGTTTAGCTGCTCCACAGCATGTGGGATCTTCCTGAACCACAGATCGAACCGGTGTCCCTTGCATTGCAAGACAGATTCTTAACCACTGGACCACCAGAGAAGCCCCTGTTGTATGTTTTTATACATATTCTTTATCAAGTTAAGGTGCCTTTTTACCATGAATGGATGTTGAATTTTATCACGCTTTTTTTCTGCATCTGTTGATATGATCATATATGGTTTTATATATATGTTTGTATAGCTATATATATGAATATATATATATAACCACTTACAATCATTTGATCTCTTAATGTAATAAATGTATAGATATGAAAATATTAAAGTCTTTGAATGCCTTTGACTCCAACTTGATCATAGCATGTTATCTATTTTCATGTGCAGTTAGATTCAGTTAATATTTTATTAGAACTCATCCATATTAATGAGTAAAATAAGGCTCTAATTTCTCTTTCTCTTTTGCATGCTGTTTTTATCTGGTGTTGGTATCAAAATTATACTGGCCTCCTAGAATGATTTGGAGAGCATTTCTTCTGGGAAAGCTTCTATAAGATTGGAATGATCTGTTTCTTGAAAATTTGGCAGAATTTTTTGGATCTGCCAAAATTTTTTTGTATTCTCTTGGGGAAAACTTTTAATTACTACTACTTTTCTATAATGGCTTTAGGATTATTTGAGCTTTCTATTTTTCTTGCCACATGTAGTAAATTTTTATAGTTTCTAATAGCTCCTCTGTTCAGTCTTGTCCTCTTCTTCATTTATAATATATTTATTCACTATTACTCTTCTTTTTCTTTAAGGAATCTACCAGAAGTTTTAAATGAGCAATATTTGACTTGATCAGCCTTCTTATAGCTTATGGTGATATATGGTTTTTCTTTTTTTCTCTTCCTTTTTAGATTTTTTGGAGTTCTCTTGTTCTTTTCCTGACGTCTATTTTTTTTCAGTTGATCTATAGATAATTTTTCCTAATGTCTTAATTCTGAAACTTAGTTCACTGATTTTCTACTTTCTTCTTTTTAAAAGATGCAAGTATTTCAGGCAATAAATATTTGTATAAATGCATATTATAATATACATATAATGGCTCTGAAGCATCTTGTTCATTCTACCCACAACCTTGCTTGGATAAATCCCACTCAGTCATGTTATATAATTCTTTTTACGTATTGCTAGATTTAGCTGACTAGCATTTTGAGGGTTCTTGTGTTAATATGCCTTATGGTATCCTAAGGTATATTGGTCTGTAGTTTCCTTTTCTTGTGATCTTTGGTTTTGGTGTCAAGGTAATACTGGCTTATGATACTGGAAGTATTTCCTCCTCTTCTGTCTTTTTGGAAGAGCTATGAAGTGTTGGTATTCATTTGTCTTTTAACACATGGTTGAAATTACCAGTGAGACCAACTGGGGCTTGTCTTTGTGGGAAGTTTTAAAATCACTGATTCAACCTCTTTACTTTTTATCAGCATATTCAGATCTTCTGTTTCTTCTAGGGTCATTTTCAGCGGCTTCTGCCTACCTAGGAGTTTATCCGTTTAATTTAGGTTGTCTGATCTGTCTGCATGTGGTTGTTCATACCATCCCGTACGGTCCTTTTTATTTCTGTAGAGAAGGCAGTGGTGTCCCCTCTGTTATTCCCAACGTTAATAGTTTACATCATCTCTTTTTATCTTGGTCAGTCTAACTGTTGTTGTTGATTATACTGGTCTTTCCAAAGAACCAGCTTTTGGTTTTGTTGATTTTCTCTGTTGTTATTCTATTCTTTATTTCATTTATTACACTCTAACCTCTAACTGCTTCCTTTCTTCTGCTCGATTTGGATTTTGTTTGCTTATCTTATTCGTATTTCTTCATGTAGAAGATTAGGTTAGTCATTAGAGATCTTTTCTCTTTTTTAATGTAGACATTTGCATCTATGCATTTCACTTCCTCCGTTGCTTTATTTCAGTGCTTAAGTTGCAGCCTGTGAGTTTTGGCGTGTTGTGGCTTTGTTCTAACTCATCTCAGAGTGTTTTATAACTCTCTTATGACTCCTTCTTTGATTAATAAGAAGTGTTGTGGCTTCCCCAAATTATCTTCTCTTATTGATTTCTCATTTCACCCCATTGTGGAAGAAAGGTGGGAACCGTGGCTCAGGTTGTGCCCTGCACTTCTTGGGGTGGCTTTCACACGCATATGGCAGCCATGGGCAGAAGCAGGCTCCCTGGATGAGGACGGTTGTCATCTGACACTGGGACCCTCGGGATATGGCGAATTTCAAATGCTGATTTCTTTCCTCAAAAGATGCTTTATCTTCAGAGATAACTCTCCCAGGGCTGGTCTCTGACCCACGATTTCCTCTGCTGTCTGAGACTCTGTCTGGTACTCACACTCCATCCTCTGTCCCCGTCTGGGAGCTCTTCCTTCTCCTGCCCACAGAGAAGCGAGAAGCGAGTCCACCTGGCCTGGTGCTTGGCCGGCTCCCCACTGGTGCTTGGAACACATCCACACTCAGCACCTTCTGCCCCCTGCCCTGTGCCCCCACCTGCTCCAAATCCCCGCTGGATCCACAGCTCCCGAGGAAGAAGAGCCTGCCCTATGGATCTCAGCAGGGAGGAGGAGACGAGACCATCCCCGCTACCTCCCTGCCATCACCCTCCTCAAGTGGACAGAACCCCCACTCCCTCCCACCAGCCTCTCCTTACGACACAGCCACGCCAGGTAAACTAGCCTGGATCCTAGCAGTGGCCCTCAACCTGGGAGTCTGGGGGTTTAGGGAGTCTTGGGGCTCCCATCACAGCCCCCACCCGCTGCGTGAGGACCCCCCCCCAGAGCCCCCAGGGAGACAGCTGTGTTTTCT
>SPDY01014890.1:257742-276856 GCA_006461725.1 Moschus chrysogaster | reverse complement strand
AGGAAATGGCAACCCACTCCAGTGTTCTTGCCTGGAGAATCCCAGGGACGGGGGACCCTGGTGGGCTTCTGTCTATGGGGTCACACAGAGTTGGACACGACTGAAATGACGCAGCAGCAGCAGCACTAAGTTGGCAAAGAAGGAAAAAAGGAATGGAGAGAAGAGGAAGTGAAATGAGTCTAGATTCTTGCTAGTATCTAGAGATGGGCTAGACATAGATGTAACATATACGAAAGCAACGAGCCTCAAGGGCAACCCTAAGAGAATGCTAGTGTAACAGATATTAAACATTTCTTAATACTTATATCAAATCCCGTATTTTGAGGTCTTTAAATCAAATTCAACATTTACTTGCTCTATCATCAGACCTTCTCATCACAAAAACTATTTTTTTTTGACAACTTTTTATTTTTTTCCTGACTGTGATTTTATTTTTTTGTTTTGGCCACACCATGCAACTTGCAGGACATCAGTTTCCTGGACTGAACCTGGGCGACTGCAGTGAAAATACCTAATCCTAACTGCTTGGCCACCTTAACAAATGAACAATTATTACATGTAAAGAATACATAAAACTTCCAAATTATTCAGGAATAACTTATTAGTAATTAATAACTAATATATCCCAGGAATTATGATAGGGATTTAGTATACATAGGTAAATGCAACAGAGAATATCCCCATGCCCATGAAACTTATAATCTAACAGTCTATCGTTGGGGGAGGGATATAAAAAACAATAAACTCCCACCTAAAAGTACTATGAAGACAAGTAACAGTGGAGAACTGATTTGGGGTAAGCAGTGTTGCAGAAAAGCCATTTTAAGGATGTGACATTTAAGCTGATACCGGATAGATCAGCAGGAGTCAACCAAGGGGTATATGTAGGGAATGAGAGACATTCCATGCAGAGGGAACAGCATTTGCAAAGATCCTGAGGTGGAAAAGGGTTTCTCATATCTGTAGAGCAGAAAAAAATGCTGACACAGCATGATACCAGAGATGAGAGACAGATAATGCCCAGAGTGCACAGAACTTACAGGCCATGTTAAGAAGTTTGTAACTTATTCTAAAGGGTTTGCAGACCACATTAAAGAAGTATATGAACTTTATTCTACCATGTGAAGATGATACTTAAGCTCTTAAAAGTCATTTAAGAGCAGTTTTGGTTAAGATCAGAGGAGAGGTATGATTTAATTTAATATTTTCTCCTGGCAGTTAAAAAGAAGACCTCATCTGTTGACTTTGATTTTTACTATCGAACAAATGTCNCTCATAAGCACAGGGAAATAGAATCTATGGGGGGAAAAGGAAACCATGGTCTCCTCCGTAGCAGAGCAAAGAGATCAGCTGTCCTTGGAGCCAGAAGCGTTCCTGATGACAGGGTAGAGTTCTGCGGTTCTTCCAACCCAAGGTGGGGGTATAGATGGAAGTTGGAGAAGGGGCTCTTTTGGAAGGAGTTTTCTAGGAATGTGGGAGACCCAGGTTCAATCCCTGGGTCGGGAAGATCCTGGAAAAGGAGATGGCACCCCACTGCAGTATTCTTGCCTGGAGAATCCCATGGACAGAGAAGCATGGTGGGCTACAGTCTATGGGGTTGCAAAGAGTTGGACACGACTGAGTGACTTCACTTTCTGTTCTTTCTTTCTAGGGATGAGGTAACCTCAGCATCGAGAAGCTGTGAAAGTATTAGTTGATCAGTCATGTCCGACTCTACAACCCCATAGACTCTAGCCCCTGTCTCTTATACACATCTGACAGCTGATCTCTTTGCTCTGCTATGAAATTGCACCGACTTCAGTGACACTCTTGGGACCTCAGTTAACAAACAAAAGAGAAACTGCGGAGCTCTGAGTTATACTCACTTGAATTTATGAAAATTGGAGATATTAAACCTTGAGTTATTTTGTTCAGATAATGATGATAAATGCACAGAAATTATAATATATCAGCACTTTCAGTGATATTCTCTTGTTATTATACTTATCACCTAAAATCTTATTGCTTCAACATATGGAATGACTCGATCTCAATCAATTTGCACACGTTTATAAATGGCATTTAATAAAATATAATGGAAAGAGGGTATGCATGAAACAGGATAGCTTTCCATGACCATAGATGAATAAGAGATTGAAAGAGATATACTTAACAGTGAGTCATTTTGTCAATTCTTTTAAATTCTCATGTGGGAAAAGTGGTACCAAGTTTTCTTAGGACTCTGCGTAATTGTATTTAACTTTGTGTTAATTATGTTAACTTAGGTGTTGTCTGAGATGACCAGATGTTTCAAAATCTGAGAACAGAGAGTAAATGACATGATAAATAACCATTCACCTCCTTGAATTCCATTACATGGTGGATATTGTCGGAATGGTACCAGAAAATAATGGAGACGCTGAATTCTCTCCCTAACTACAGCAAATCCACTGGCTCTTTTATGTATTGGTACCTGCAGAAGGCAGGGTGGTTTCCCAAAGATGTTTACATCCTAATTTCTGTAATTTCTGAAAAAATGACTTTGCAGATTATTTAGGATTATCTGGATAGGCATAACCTAGTCATGTGAATCCTTAAAAGCAGAAACTGTCTCTGTGACCAGAGAGATGCTGCAGAAAAGACAAGGAGAGCTGCTTTGTTGTTGTTATTTAGTCGCTAAATTGTGTCTGACTCATTTGTCACCCCATGGACTGTAGCCCACCAGGCTCCTCTGTCCAGGGGATTTCCCAGGCAAGAACACTAGAGCGGGTTGCTGTTTCCTTCTTCTGGGGGTCTTCCTGACCCAGGGATTGAACCCACATCTCCTGCTTGGTAGCCAGATTCTTTACCCCTCAGCTACCTGGGAAGCCCCCAGAGAGAGCTGTGGTGGAAGGGAAATTAGAGATTCCATCGTGAGAGGGTTTGAGCTACCACTGTTGACTTTAAGATGCCCACAGTTAAGGACTGGGAAAGGTCTCTAGGAAATAATAGTGGCCTCCTGGTGACAACCAGCAAGAAAATGGGTGTTTCAGTCCTATAGCCAAGGAAATATAGGCTGACAGTTCCTGACTGAACTTGGAAGTGGGTTCTTCCTGGGAGCATCCCATAAGGAAGCTGTTAGCACTTTGATTTTAGCTTAGTGAGACACATGTCAGATTTCTAACCTACAAAACTGTGAGATAAATGAGGGTTGTTTCAAGCTGATCAGTTTATGGAAATTTATTAAGGCAGCAATCAAAAACTAATATATCACCTTTGGAGATATTTTCAGCCCTCTCTTCTAGTTTACTTACTTGAGCCTAATTATTCTCTTACTACATGTTATTGAAGGCACTGAGCTCTGGGTTTGTTTCTCATCCTGGGCCTCACCCCTTTTTTATTGAAATCTCTTTTCGTACAGTTTCATTCTTTCTTATGTCTACCTTTGACTCCGGGTAAATCTTAAAGCTCCTTCTTTGCTCCACCCTGTGTAATTATATCAGTCTCACAATACTTTAAAACTCAGATTATGCTCTAGGACCCAAACTAATGTTTAATTCCCTTTTACAGGACTTTTTTCTCTCTATTCCAGAAACCTGTATTTCGATACCACAAATCAACATCACCACCCCTCTGTGAGGCCAATGCCCAGAACTTTCCTTCTCAAATTAAACCCTCAATTATTTAGAGCCTGATTTCAATAGGACCACTGGACTATAAAGAAAGCTGAGTGCAAAAGAATTGATGCTTTTGAACTGTGGTTTTAGAGAAGACTCTTGAGAGTCCCTTGGACTGCAAGGAGATCCAACCAGTCCATCCTAAAGGAAATCAGTCCTGAATATTCACTGGAAAGACTGATGCTAAAGCTGAAACTCCAATACTTTGGCCACTTGATGTGAAGATAGGAAGTTGAAGTGGCTACAGGGCAAGTGTCTAGAACAAGCAGATTTTTAGGCTTGCAGGCATAATATATATTTCCTGGTGAATGACCTAACTCCTAATCTGGACATTTGGAACACCAGTGATTTAGAGTCCAAAGTATATGGGAAATTGCAAAGCTGAGGCTCTTGACATAAAATAGTAATAACTTCATGTTGTAAGTGGCTTCCAGAAATTATATAAATAGGCCTTTGGTCTCCAGGAACATGAATGTTATAAACTTGAATGTCTTTGGGTTAGGTCTGGATGCACACATACCAGAAAATTCCAAGTAGCAGTGGTTCAAGCTACACATTATTTCTTCCCTGCAAGAAATAACTCAGGAATAAACAGATTAGGACTGGTGTGGTAGCTTCATAATTGTGAGACACTTACTTAAGTTACTTCCCACTTACTGCTCCTTTATCCTAGTCTGGAACTTTCATCCTTAATATTGCCTCATGATTTAAAGAATTGCTGGAATTCTAGGGTCTTGTGTGCATTTAAGTCAATAGGAAGGGTTTAGGGGTGAGGGTGGTGAGCATAAAGTGCTCTTCCCAAGTGAGTTTCTTCTATGAAGTCTTTACTGAAGTTCTATAGAACACTCCACTTCAACAGTATTAGTCAGATGTTAACTGACCATACTTGGCTCAGAGAGAGGATGGGAAATTAATTTTTTTAGCTGGATAAAAAAGAACCTGGAATAAAATTAATGTTCAGTTTTAAGGAAGAAGAGGAGAATAAATATTGAATCATAAGTAGCATATTTTGATATTTCTGCTGTTTCCAAATTAACTATTTCAACGAAGTGAGCCTTTCATGATCTCTAGGGTACAATTTAGAGCATAATTATTCCTTACATCTGAGAACTTCTGAAAAGATACGTGAATTGAGTTCATATAGAGTCTAACAGAAAAGAAGAGAAAAATGTGACCTACATGGACTTTTTAGCTTCTCACATTTCTCCTAGAAACACACCTCTGAATTTCCTGGGGGAACTATCTTTCCTCCACTTTCAGGTTACTTGCTTTGGTTGTAACTCCCTGTTAACTCCAGGAGAAGCCTGGGTTGGCTTAAGCTATCATCACATTCCATTAAGAGATTCCTTCAAGGATGGGCATGCAGTCAAACCCTGCCCCATGAGACTTAGGCCAAAGATTTCATTAGACTCTTTCCTATTTTTTCTTCTTACTAGACATGAACCTAGAAGACTGCAACCGTGTTCACAGTGACGCTGAGACCTCAAAAGGGATCCTATTTGAAAATAGACTCAAACCATTGACTGATGGGCTTCCCAAGTGGTGCTAGCAGTAAACAACCGTCCAGCCAATGAAGGAGTTATAAAAGATGTCAGTGTGTTCCCTGGGTTAGGAAGAGCCCATGGAGGAGAGTATGGTAACCCACTCCAGTATTCTCGCCTGGAGTATCCTTCAGACAGAGGAGCCTGGCAGGCTACAGTTCATGGGGTTGCAAAAGAGTCAGACATGACAAAGCAACTTAGCACTCATGCATTGACTGAGATTTTAGCAGATGGAGAAAATGAAACCAGGTCTTTTGGTGGCTCTCTATGAATCTAAAAGAAATAATATTTACTTAAGCAAATTTTGGTCAGTTTTCTTGTCTACTTATAACTGAATGAGTCTTTTTTTAATTACATAAAAAATCCATAACTGATAATTACTGAATACTAGCCACCATGTAGTTCATGTTGGCATGTCTTCTTTTAATAATACCTAACCATCCAGGAAAGACCATATGAACAATGTAATTTTAAGATGTGGGAAAACTGAACATATTTATTCAAAGATTTATAAAGTGATTCTGGTATGTGTATGGCTTAAATAAAGACAACCAGGTTGAACTGATCTTAACAGGTGGCCCCTCTATTTAGCTTTATGTGCAAGTGTGCTAAATTACTTCAGTCGTGTCCAACTCTTCGAGTCCTCATGGACTGTAGCCCACCAGGCTCCTCTCTCCATGGGATTCTCCAGGCAAACATACTGGAGTGGGTTGCCATTTCCTTCTCCAGGAGATCTGCCTGACCCAGAGATTGAACCCATATCTCTTATGTCTGCTGCCCTGGCAGAAAGGTTCTTTACCACTAGAGCCACCTGGGCAGACCCTCTACTTAGTCTACCGTCTCACCAAATCAACTCTGCAATAAACTTATACTCATCTGTATCCTGTATAAAAGCTTTGAAGTAGACTGTAAAAGGCATGTAAGATTAAACATCTGCACAACTATTAGTTTACATTTCGGGAGGCATGAGTAGGCAAGAATTATTATTTTTTAAAAAATCTTTCACTACCTTGTGTGCGATCTGCCCTACATCCACTTAGCTATGGTTTTTCATTTATGTGGCTTTCACAGTAGCATTTTTATGGCATAAATTCAGAGAAAAAAGAAGTGACATTTAGATTTATTTTTCTTAGACATTTGAAACCCATGGTGGCATTTTTTAACAGCAGACACAGTAGTCTTGAGAGAAAGACATTTGACTTTTAAAAGCTTCTTTTTATTGTGTATCAAGGTTCAAAGTCTTTCTATAAAGAGAGGATATACAAATAATTACAGTGATCGCATGGTGCAAAGGTGTAAAAGAAGCTGTTGTGAGCTGAAGTTCCCAGCAGAAAATAATGGTTTCCCCACCTCCCAAGTAGGTTGGAAATCTGAGAGTAGGGGACACCTGTGCCTTGCATGCAGAAGGGACTGAGAAATTAGCAAGATTCTAGACTGTTCTCTGTACCACAGAAGAAAATAGAGATGGTGAGGTGTTTTTAATTGAGGGTCCTGAGAATCTATAAGCTTGTTGTCTGTCCAAGATGGAGAGCATCTGCTTTTCCCTCTCTTCTAGAGAAATTTGTAGAGAGAGTAGAGAGGGAATGCCACATTCTTCTAAGTTAGTATCCAGTGGGAAAGACAAAAATCCAATGGGAGTGAGAGGAATTTGGACTAAAAGTCAAATGAAAGTCCTAAATTTAGCTGTCTTGCTTTTGGCAGGTTTTCTGTGGGAATCCAATTATTTGGGGTTGAGAATACATAGCTTAGTTGGCAAAGAATCTGCCTGCAATGCTGGAGACCCCGGTTCAATTCCTGGGTCAGAAAGATCTACTGGAGAAGGAATAGGCTACCCACTTTGTGGGCTTCCTTTGTGGCTCAGTCGATAAACAATCTGTCTGCAATGTGGGAGACTTCGGTTGGGAAAATCCCCTTGAGAAGGGAAAGGCTACCTACTCCAGTATTCTGGCCAGGAGAATTCCATGAACTCTCTAGTCCAAGGGGGTCACAAAGAGTCAGACATGACTGAGCGACTTTCACTTCACTTCACTTTATTTCAGTGTTATGGTTCCACACCTCCACCTTGTACAAGCCTGAGATCTTCTATGGGGCACTTAAAACTCAAGGCTGCATTTTTACCAGGATTGGAAAAGACTTAGCTGTTGCCCTGGTTTTAATACTCATCTGCAGCTCTGCTTTCCTGCTTCCTCTTTACTATGGCTTTTGGGGATTTCTCTTATTTACAGTGAATTCAGCAGATACTCATTACAAACAAAAAAACTCATGGAAAACGAGATCAGATTTGTGGTTACCAGAGGCATGGTAGGGTGGGGAGGCTTAGGAGGGCAGAAATTGGATAAATGCAGTCAAAAGCCACAAACTTTCACTGAAAGATAAATACATATTAGGAATGTAATGTACAACATGCTAAGTATAATTAACACTGCAGTATGTTTTACATGAAAGTTTTTAAGAGAGTAAATCATCCCAAGAAAAAAAATATTTTCCTGTTTCTTTAATTTTGTATCCGTGTGTGATGATGGATGTTCACTAAACTTACTGTGATTATCACATCATGACATATGTAAATCAAACCACTACAATGGCAAGCCACTCCAGTACTCTTGCCTAGAAAATCCCATGGATGGAGGAGCCTGGTAGGCTGCAGTCTGTGGGGTCACTAAGGGTCAGACACGACTGAGCGACTGAACTGAAGGGTTAAAATCCTTATTGTTTCAGTTTTTTTTTTTCCCTTTTTAATCTATTCACTTATCCTAATTAACAATGCCTCTTTTCCTCAAAGAAGAAGACTATGTCTATCTGTGAGGGTGAGGAAACAAGGCAATGAAATAAATATGGAGAATGAGTTCATCCAAATTTGAGCTTCTCTACCTCACTGCTATTCTTTTTTAGAAAAAAATATGGGCCTGTTTCCTCTCAGAACTGGAGAAAGAAATATTCTCCTCTGTCACTTGGCACAAGAATGGGAGTGTTAACCATGTGTCAGGACACATTTCAACAGTGGTAATTGCATTTTTGTTTCTGCGCATCCATTAAATTACTGCTGTGTTCTCAACCAAGATAGCAGCTCATCTACAGCAAATGAAGTGACCCTCAGCCTTCTGTCTGAATCTTACTCATAAAAGCACTTCCGGGTGGCAAAGCATGCATGTAACGACAAGCACATTTATTGTCAGCAATCAAGGGCGTGAAAACCCCTGTGTCAAGATTCCTACAGAGATTTTCTCCTTGGCAAAGAAACTGCCTCCCACTGCTCCCTCCTCCACTTCCTGTAAATGTCAAGAGAAGCTGGCATCTGGAAGAAAGCTAGAGGGCTATCTATAAGCCCCCTTAGCTGGTATCTACACTTGCTGTGGAACGCCTGCCACGTTAATTGCAGCCTTTTCCGTAACCTTTATGTTCTCCAAGGCTCCAAGGAGCAATTAGCACTGTCCACTGCNGAAGTTTAAGAAGTTGCAATAGACAAATATTGTATCATATCACTTATATGTGGAATATAAAAAAATAATACAAATGAACTTATTTAGAAAACAGAAACAGACTCACAGACTTAGAAAACAAATTATGATTACCAAAGAGGAAAGGTGGGAGGAATAAAGTAAAAATTTGAGATTAATTTATGCACACCACTAAATATATAAAATAGATAATCAACAAGGACCTACTGTACAGAACACGGACCCCTACTCTATATTCCTTAATAATCTATATGGCAAAAGAATTTGAAAAATAATAGATGCATGTATATGCATAACTGAATCAGTTTGCTGAATATCTAAAACTAACACAACATCATAGATCGACTACATTCCAAAATAAAAGAATACTTAGAAAGTTTTCAAACCTAAAAAAATTTTTTTTAAATTAGAATAGAAGAAAAAAAGTGTATTAGGTTGATGCAAATGTAATTGTAGTTTCAGACCTTGGATTTTAAATCATTATAACTAGGCTCAATCACATCTTTATTAATCAAAATAACCATTACAATCAACACATTTTTTTCCAATGAAAAATAAGTTTATTCTGGTAGCATGAAAATCCATGTTTCAGGATTCAGTGAACACTTGGAAAGCATTTTCCACATCCTGCTGGTTGTGGAAGTATTTTCCCTGCAAAAAGCTTTCAAGAAGCTTAAAAAGGTGGTAGTCAGTTGGTGAAAGGTCAGGTGAATACGGTGAAAGAGGCAAAATTTCATAGCTCAATTCATTCAACGTTTGAAGTGTCGGTTGTGTGGCATGTGGTCGGGCATTGCTGTAGAGAAGAATTGGGGCCTTTCTGTTGACCAATGCTGGCTGCAGGCTTGGCAGTTTTTGGTCTATCTCACTGATTTGCTGAGCATACTTCCCAGATGTAATGGCTTTACCAGGATTCAGAAAGTGAGCCAGACTGACAGTGGACCACCAGACAACAGTTGTGTGTGTGTGTGCTGAGCACTTCCTTACTTTCTGTAACTACAGGATGCTCCCAGTTCATCTTGTATAGGTCTTGCCCTGGTCTTACCGTCTGCCGTTTCTCCAAAGGGCACCGGTTCTTTTACTGGAGAAGGATGTTAGGAGTGAAAATCAACTGTGATCGTAGTTACTGCCATGTCCCTGTTATACTAGGTGTTCTCAGCTAACAAAGCAAGGCGATCTGTCTGTTTATATGTTAAGCTAAACATAAGCTTAGACTGATCAAAATCAGTTACTGCATGGAACGTTGCAGCCTCTTGCCCTTGTTTATCTCCACCTGCCACTCCAACAGCAAGAAACTCGGCTCTCACCATCGGCCACCTATTTTCTTAATTGTTGAATTCCAGGATACCTCTAGGCTGGTTCTGGAATTGTTAGCACCTGTTCCCCTGGGAAACCATTAACTAGACCACAGTTCTTTCTTTTTTTAGTCTTATTTCTGGCTGCACTGGCTCTGGTTACAGCACTCGGGGTCTTCATTGTGGTTTGTAAGGTCTTTCCTTGTGTGGGGGCTTCTGTCTAGTTGTGGTGCAGGCTCAGTAATTGTGGCTTGTGGGCTTACTAGTCTCGAGAAGTGTGGGGTCCTAGTACCTGACCTGGGATCGAACCCTCCTCCTCCACAGCCTGTCTAACTCAATGAAACTAGGCCATGCCATGTGGGGTCACCCAAGATGGACGGGTCATGGTGGAGAGGTCTGACAGAATGTGGTCCACTGGAGAAGGGAATGGCAAACCACTTTAGTATTCTTGCCTTGAAAACCCCATGAACAGTACGAAAAGGCAAAAAGATAGGACACTGAAAGATGGCATGAGTTTGGGTAGGCTCTGGGAGATGGTGATGGACAGGGAGGCCTGGCATGGTGCAGTTCATGGGGTCGCAAAGAGTCAGACACGACTGAGCGACTGAACTGAACTGAACTGTATTAATGGAGCACAGTTTCTGTTGCCTCACATGCTTGCCCAGTTTATTATCTCCAGGAACTGGCTTCCCAGGTGGCACTAGTGGTAAAGAACTCATCTGCTAATGCAGGAGACGCGTGAGAGATCCTGGTTCAATCCCTAGGTTGGGAAGATCCCCTGGAGGAGGGCATGGCAACCCACTCCAGTATTCATGCCTGGAGAATCCCATGGACGGAGGAGCCTGGCGGGCTACCATCCATGGAGTTGCAAAGAGTTGGACACGACTGAAGCAACTTAGCACAGGAACTGGCTACCCTGGGAGGGGTAGTCTCTTCAAAGTCAACAAGGCCCCAAGAAGTCAGAGCATCAGAATTATGGAAAACAAATAGGTGTGAATAATACAACTGGCCCCGTGATGTTGTGACGTCATTTTAAGGACTCCTTGGGGGTGATGATAAAGGAGGCTTTTAGAGGAGGGCATACGTCACCCTAACAGCATGGAAAGCATTTTATTGTGAGAATAGGAAGGAAAAGACACAGGTAGCAAGCATTAGGTGTCCTGAAACTGTGTAATCCTGACTGGGACTTGAACTTGAACATGGTCTTTTAACTGAGGTCATACACCTGGCCTTAGTACTTAATGAACTTCAGGTTCTTGATGTCTCGTGGCAGAAAGAATCCAGTGAAAGACAAAGTGATAGGTAAGAAGTGGATTTCTGTAGAGAGAAGCACACTCGACAGACAGAGTGGTGCCATCTCAGAAGGTGAGAACATCCCTGGGATATGGGTTAGTTTTTAACAGGGGTGGGTAATTCCTTAGGCTAATACGTGGAGGGAATATTCCAGCTATTTGGGGGAAGGGGAGGGAGGGGATAGCGGTAAAGAACCCACCTGCCAATGCAGGAGACATAGAGACTTGGGTTCCATCCCTAGGTTGGGAAGATCTCCTGGAGGAGGGCCTGGCAACCTACTCCAGTATTCTTGCCTGGAGATGCCCATGGACAGAGGAGCCTGGCGGGCTGCAGTCCACGGGGTCACAAAGAGTCGGACACAACTTGGTGCCTGAACAACAATAACACCCAATAAAACAGATCTGAAATTTCCAGCGTCTCTAACGATATCTCCGTGGAATTCTAGAGTGTTAAAAACACAAGAGATACACAGGTTTTGCTGCTGCTGTTGTCTGGTTTTCAACAACACCATCTTGGTGTGTTTTGGGGAGCAGCCACGATACCAGGGGCATGAGCTGACGGTCAGATAAAGTCTGTGTGAAGGAGGTGAGGGGGGCTGGTGTGTGTAATCAAGAGGGAAAGGCAGTCGTTATGGTCCTGCTCGGCAGCTGGAGGGCATAGAAGCGTTGCAGGGAGAAGCCTGTTCTGACTCCATGCTGAAACTCTTTCTTTCTTTNACATTCCTTTAACGTCAGCTTAGGAGCTAGATCCTTACAAAAATCAGATCTCTGTAGGCCTGGGAGATGATGTGGGAAACTAGTATATGTTGCTGTTGGTAATATAGACTCATGCAGTCTTAAAACTGGACTGATCTTCAGAGAGCTTCTAATTTAGCCCTATTTTGTAGCTGAGGACATTGAAGCCCAGGGAGAAGAAACATTTTGACCAAGCTTGGCAACCCACTCCAGTACCTTGTCTGGAAAATCCCATGGACAGAGGAGCCTGGTAGGAAAAGAGTCGGACATGACTGAGCAACTTTACTTACTTACTTAGGCCATTAGCAAGTTGTTAGTGACAGAGTCAGAATTAAAATCTTAGTTCTACAAATTCCCACATATATGTCATATGAATAAAGTAATCTGAAAATGATACTACAATGCCTGCCCTTCTTCAAGCAGTTTCATGGCAAGTATTGTACATCCCGTTACATACATTAATGTACTATGCCTTATGCAAAAACATGTCAGCGTTCTCTCTCTTTTCTTGGTGAAACATCTATTAACTAAAAGCACTATTTCCATTTGCATGAGTTGTTTATATCACTTTGTCTCCCTTCAACTTATTCTGTGGATGAGAGATTCATTATCTTTTTCACTTCCTTGTACAAGCTGCTTAATCGGTTGTTTTGCTCTGAGCTCAGCGGGACCTGCACAGTTGCTCAGTAATCTTTCTCTTATCTCTGTGGAAAATTTTTATTCTTCCTCAAGGTCCCTACACACCTCTTTCTCATTGTTTACAAACAAACCTCTTATTTTTTCTAGCATGAAACTGATGAGGAATGAATTTCATCTACCTCCCTCAGACATTAAGTAGTAAGCATGTCTTCCATTGTCTTTTTTTAAAAAATATTTATTTATTTTAGTTGGAGGATAATTACTTTGCAATACTGTGATGGTTTTTGCCATGTATCCGCATGAATCAGCCATAAGTATACATGCGTTCCCCCAACCCTGAACTCTCATCCACCTCCCTCCCAACCCTATCCCTCCAGGTTGTCACAGAGCACCTGAGTCTCTTTTCCAAGGCTAAACTGGACCACTGTGGTTTTTTCACCATATGCTCCTGCATCCTCCTTGGTCAAAATGCATTGATTGCCCCCTTCAAAATATCGTCCCCTTTTCTTCAATTAATGGTACCAGGCTCCACATAGAAAAGTAGCTAAGACTTCCCCATTTGATGAAAACTTGCCTTAAACCTTCTTTCTGTTAAGTTGTAGGGTTAAACTGGCATTCTTTCTCCATTTAAACTTCTACACTGACTCCTCTTATTTCTTCCCCTTGTATTCATTTCTTAAATGTTCTGTTTGATGTCTACCCTTCCTAATCTGCTCAATTGCCTTTTGATGTTTCCAGGATTTTCTGATTGCGGAATCCAGCAGTCTTTTCTTATCTTACATTTCTTTTTTCCTTTTGCAAATCTGACCACATCTTTCCTCTGTCCCCAGCACTCTGACCTGTTGTTAATCTGATGATGCCTTCCAAAAGCACTTAACTAGTGCTCTGGTTTCTACTCTGATTAAATGTAGGCATTCCCCAAGGTTACGGTCTTGACCTTTTCTTCTTCACTGAGTGAGGCTAGTGTAAAAGCTGAGCAGACTTGAGAATACGACACTTAAAATTTAACATTGTGTTCTTTACTAGTTATTTAACCTTTCTATGACTTAACTTCCATTATCTGTAAAATGAAGTAAAAATTACTGCTCATGTTTACTGAACACTTGCTATGTACCTGGAGTTGTTATAAATCCTTCTTATACATTAAATCCCTTTGTAACATAGATTTAGGGATTATTATCCCCATTTCACAGATAAGAACACTGATGCACAGAGAAGTAAATAGTTTGCCCGCAAATGACAGAGACAGTTAACAGCAGAGCCAGGATTTGAATATAGATAGTTCATTTCCAGATGTTAATTGCTACATTATTCTGGTCTGCAGTAGTGATATTTTTTATTCATAGGATTCATATGCATTTAAATAATATTATGCATGTAAAACTCTTAGCACAGCTGCAGGCTTAAGTTAAACGCCTAGCTCAGCGGGTAAAGAATCTGCTTGCAATGCAGGAGACACAGGAGATGCAGGTTTGATTCCTGGGTCAGGAAGATACTCCAGTATTCTTGCCTGAAAAATTCCATGGACAGAGGAGCCTGGCGGGCTACAGTCCAAAAGGTCATGAAGAGTCAGACATGATCGAGCCACTAAACACTCACACATGATGTTAACTGTTAATATTCCTCTTATTGTTAATAATTTTTCCTAGGGAGAATCATATTTGGGCCTTGTGTTCACTCTATTCAGTTGAACACCTAAACAGTTACCTCTAACCCATGCTGTCTCCTAAAACACCTAACTATATCTTTGTCCAGTTACAAGTTATGTATCTAAAATCATTGTATAGAAAGTTGGATAGGTCCCATTGCTTATCTTCCCTTCAACCTATGAACCTTACCTCAGTGAATAATATCACCATATTTCTAGGTCCTTGAGCTTAAATCTTGGACTCAGCATTGAATGTCTACTTTGTACCTCATTATCTATATTCAATATACAGACAGTTCCTGCTTGTTACAGTTCAGAATTTTTAAAAATTTTCCCATTTTCTACTGGTGTTGATTTCTCCAATTAATTGTTCATCATATTGTACCTAAATTGTTACAATATCTTCCTAAAATAACGTTGCCTTTCCAGTTATCGTTCCAAATCTTTGTGTAGCAGATATTTTTGAAAATGGTGGCTCTCTTTGTTCAAATCAAACCCTAAGTGGAAGCCTTGTATGAAATAAGATACAAAGCAGAGCCACTCAGATTGAATTGGGGATGTGAAATTTGAAAGCCAGTGCTCCTGTATTTTCTTCTGTCTGTGTTTACTCTATATTGGCTCATGAGAGATCTCTGTACTACCCAAGGGAATGGTTTGAAAATTTTGCTTTTAAATGGACTTGATCATAGTATTCTTTTGCATGAGTCTTGTTGATATGACATTCAAGATCCTTCATACTTTTTCCCAAAGTACATTTTCAGTCTCATGCACTGCTCCTTGCCCCTCATAGTCACATTTGCTATTCAGTATTCTTTGCTCATCCCATTCATCCTCACATATTCATTCTTTTGATTATTGGTTGGGGCTTCCTGAAAGTCTCTCTTCATTCTCTTTATCATCTAGTGTAATTTATTTTTAAAGACTTGGCTTAAATGTCATCTCGTTTATATAACTTTTATATAAAGTGAAGTCACTCAGTCGTGTCCAACTCTTTGAGACCCCATGGACTGTAGCCTACCATGCTCCTCTGTCCATGGGATTTTCCAAGCAAAAATACTGGGGTAGATTGCCATTTCCTTCTCCAGGAGATCTTCCTGACCCAGGGATTGAACCCGAGTCTCCTGCATTGTAGGCAGATGCTTTACTGTCTGAGTCATCAGGGAAGTCCATGGTCAAAATTTAACTCATTCCTTCATACTCGACAGATTTTGAGTTTGACTTATATTTAAGATTGAATCATTCCCTTATTTTATTAGAGTTTCTTGTGCTTGTACTTAGTCTCTCAGTTGTGTCTGACTGTTTGCAACCCCATGACTGTAGTCCACCAGGCTCCTTGGTCCATAGGTTTTCTCAGGCAAGAATGCTAGAGTAGGTTGCTATTTCCTATTCTGGGTGACCTTCCTGACCCAAGGATCAAAACTGTGTCTCTTGCATCTCCTGCATTGGCAAGTGGATTCTTTACCACTGTGCCACATGGGAAGCCCACAGAGTTACTTATATATGTATATGGACTTCAAAGATGGCTCAGTGGTAAAGAATCTGCCTGCCAATGCAGGAGATGCAAAACTCACAGGTTTGATCGCTGAATTGGGAAGATCCCCGGGAAAAGGAAACAGCAATCTGCTCCAGTATTCTTGCCTGAAAAACCCTATGGAGAGAGGAGCCTGGTGAACTACAGTCCAAGGCGTTGCAAAGAGCTGGAGATGACTGAGAACTCACACACACACGTGTGTGTATGTGTGTGTACCTCCTCCTCTTTTCTCTTCTCCATATCATTATGTCCCGAGCTCCTTGGTTCAAAGACTCTGTCTTTTTAAAGTGTTATACCTTCAACACCTACCTAACCTCCAAGCCTTGGACTAGTTGTTTGCTTGATTATAATAGTTTGATCCATTTTCTGTAAACATTTGGGCTTTTAGAGACAATGTTCTTTCTTTCCTTGCCCTTTAACCTTTTGTCTGTAGTCTGACAGCTCTTGCTTCAGATTCCTTATTATCTGGTGTCATTAGTGGTATTTCTACCCCAGATATTCTGATACATGATCATTTCTTTATCTAAGCCAGTTTTATCATCATTAATGTTTTTTACTGTTTTATTCATTCATCCAAAGATCCACCCACCTTTCCTTCCTCAGTTTACTTATTCTTAGAAGACCCACAACACCCATTTTCTTTAAATGATNACACATTGAAGAAGGAAATGGCAGCCCACTCCAGTGTTCTTGCCTGGAGAATCCCAGGGACAGGGGAGCCTGGTGGGCTTCCGTCTATGGGGTCACACAGAGTCGGACATGACTGAAGTGACTTAGCAGCAGCAGCAGCAGCAGCATGCTGTGCTCCTTAAATATATACAGTGCTATTTGTTAATTATATATCAATAAAACTGGAAGAAAAATATCAAGTTGTACTTCTAAAAAAAGTTTATTTTATTCTGTCTCAGAAGTGTCCAGCACAAGTTTCCTCAAACACCTGGTTTGTCAGATTACCTTATGTCTTGCAAAACTAGCTCACTTATATTATCTGGGATATTATATTATATTATTTGGGATCAGAGCTTCTAGATCTTCATAATAGATGAAGCAACAGGTGAAGTGAAGATTGCTCATTCTCTGAGACCTGTCCCTAGCCTCCACTCCATGAAGGAAGTAGAACTGGAGACCTCTTCATTCCCTTGGATAATTACAGCATCACTCCCCTTCCTGTCTGTTAAAACTCCTGCTGTCCTGTTAAAACCCTTATCATGGTATTGTGCTGACCTCTTGTCACTCACTCTCATCCTCTGAAGACTGTGGTACCCACTTACAGTGCTCTGGTCTCCCACACATAGGACCATCATCCTGGTTCACTTTAGCGACTGTCTCATCCAACCTGCAGGCTTTATATTTCTTTGACTTGTCATCTGCAGTGAATTCTGTCCTCATTTTTTTCTAGTGACATGGCTACACTGAAGACATTTCATCTGAAATATTAAATTCAGGCACCTGACCTTGTGGCCACCATCCTCTGGTTTTTATGCCCACTGTACCTTCTCCTTGATCATGTCCAGTCTTTGACCTGTTCTACTCCTATCTGACTTCACTTCTTTCTCTCTGTAGCTAAGACTCTAATTCATCATTCAATCTCATCATTTAATTTGACTTCAACATATATGCTCCATTTTCTTTCTTTTTTACTCAAATAAAGAAGTCCCAACCATGAACAAATTCAATTACATGCCTTCTATGAAATGTCAAATGTCAATACCTGCTAAAGAAAAGCACACAGCTTTATAGATTGGCTCTAACATAACCTAGAGACTCAGGTGTCCTCTGATTATTCAGCCTTGTTCAACACACCTTCTCTCTCTCTCTCTTTTGTTCTGGCCACCTAATTCTGCAATGTGACTGTTTTAAACCTTCCAAGTTTTCTTCAAAGCTTCAACCAAATAAATATCATTTTCTCATCCTTCATCATTTTCACCAAACTAAACTCGGGTCTGCTCACCTGATCTGCAGCAAAGCCAATCTATTGACACCGAATTGTGGTGAAGGAGAATATAACATTTATTGCAAGCTCCCCAAAGTGGTCACCAAGCAAAGAGAATTAGCAACTCATGTTCAAAAGACCTAAAATCCTCAATGGCTTTCAGAGGAGAGATTTTAAAAGCAAAATGAGTGAGAGGGTTGTGGGGTGTGTGATTAATTCAGGCTTAGTTAGTTATCTGATTGGTGGTTGATGGTGAAGTAACAGGATGATGTGTTTCTGGAATTTCAGTCATCAACCTTCTGATCCAGCCAGTCTGGGGTTATGCGCTGCTGATCAACATGCAGTTAACTTCTTCTACCAGGTGGAAGGGGGTGGGGGCTCTTAGTATCTGCAAAAGAACTCAAGGATATGGCTCAGGATACTAACTACAGCCCTTGAGGAGGAACTCAAAGTCCTTGACTTTGTTTTATGACTAACCTGTTTTTTCTTATTTGACGGCTTTCCTTTGTTTCTGCATTTTCTCACTTCACCAATTAAGTTTGCTTTTTGGAACTCTAGGAAGGTTTGGGAAGCTAAAGCTTTTCTACAACCAAGTGGGGGCGGGGTGGTACACAGGAGTTGGGGCTGTCCCTGGGAAGGCCCTGCAGGGTCCTGCTCAGTTTCATCATCATCAGAAGACATCACGAGGAAATTAGAAGTCGTTAAGTAAGTCACTAAGAAGCTTCATTTGGCTAAAATCTAGAACTCACTACTCTATAAATTAACTTTTAGTTTGCATCCCTTACAGCGGGCTCCCCAGGTGGCTCAGATGAAAGAATCTGCCTGCAAGCCTGGAAAACTGAGTTCAATCCTTGGGTCAGAAAGACCTCCTAGAGAAGGAAGTGGCAATCCACTCCAGTATGCTTGCCTGGAAAATTCCATGGACAGAGGAACCTTGTGGGCTACAGTCCATGGGCTCACCAAGAGTTGAACATGACTTAAGTGACTGAACACATCCCATATAGTAAGCTCCAGAGCACAGGAACCATGTATGCTTTGTGCTTGCTGTAACTCAGCAGGTAGCATGGTTCCTGGCCCAAAGTAGGTGATCAATAGATATTTTAGAAATAAATATATAAAAGCATTAATATGTGAAAATAAAATAATTGAAACATCCCAAATCCTTAATCATACCGAGGCATTTGCCCCAAATCTTTTACAATGCTAAATAAAAACGTTTATCTTAACCCAAAAACACCCTCTCCCTCATTTTCAACACAAGTCATTACTTCCTACTTCAACAACAACCAGAGGAGCTGAGCTTATGAATTCTTAACCATGCTTTCTCTCTCATGAGCAGGATATTTCAGAATGTAGTCTTTCTTTGGCCTTGAAGTTTTCTTTTGCTAAATGGAAAGCCTTGCCCCCCCA
>SPDY01014890.1:122599-133536 GCA_006461725.1 Moschus chrysogaster | reverse complement strand
CATGAGGTGGCCAAAGTATTGGAGTTTCAGCTTTAGCATCAGTCCCTCCAATGAACATCCAGGATTGATCTCCTTTAGAATGGACTGGTTGGATCTCCTTGCAGTATAAGGGACTCTCAAGAGTCTTCTCCAACACCACAGTTCAAAAGCATCGATTCTTCGGCGATCAGCTTTCTTCACAGTCCAACTCTCACATCCATACATGACCACGGGAAAAACCATTGCCTTGACTAGACGGACCTTGGTCGGCAAAGTAATGTCTCTGCTTTTTAATATACTATCAAGGTTGGTCATAACTTTCCTTCCAAGGAGCAAGCGTCTTTTAATTTCATGGCTGCAATCAGAAATGTAAATACATTAAAAAGTCTTACCAAGTGGTATACATTAATCATATTACATTATTTAATTAAAGAGCTAATTTAACTGGAAAGAATACATAAAATAGGAACTCCAGAAAACTCTAACATTTCTTAATATTTGTACACAGAGAAGAAAAAAAAAGCAGGAAAATTCTTCTAATTTATTTAGCATTTTGATAGTGAATTAAAAATAGTAGTAGACAGTGAGATAAATCTAAAGTAATAAAGATAATTAAATGTTGACTGTTTAATGGGTTTTTGCTTTTTTAAGGAAAGAGAAATGGTGTGGCTGCTTGAAAGTACAACATGAAACCAAGAAGTGACTATTGGAAGGGGATTCAAGTAGAACACTAATATATTCAAATGTTTCAAAATGATGAATATTCATTACTGATGGTTTTGTTAATAAGCTCATATAAAATACTTAAAACTCTGTCTCAGAGAAGTAGAATTCTGTACCTCTTTAATACATTATAAGGGAAGTATCAACTGTCTAAGATTATGATAAAAAAGTAAGTGGTCATAATTATGGGTGTTTTTTGCTGATGCTTTTGTTTTTTTAAGGAGTAGATAAAGAATTTTTAAGCCTCAATATGGATGAAATAAATGATGAAATATTTATGGATGAAACCTCAATATGGATGAAACAAAAATGGCTCATAAATAAAAGAATCCCATGTATGTGTGTTATTCGCTCAGTTGTGTCTGACTCTTTATGACTCCCTGGACTGTGGCTCGCCAGGCTCTTCTGTCCATGAAATTTTCCAGGGAAGAATACTGGAGTGGGTTGCCATTCCCTTCTCCAGAGGATCTTCCCAACCCAGGGATCAATCCCAGGTCTTCTGCACTGCAGGCAGATTGTATTTGTAAAAAATACAATCAGTGTGAAATATCTATCTAGCACTGGGTAGATGAGGAGATGAGGGACAAGTAAATGGACTAAAAGAATTGCATTTTAAACACTGAAAAAAATGATCACATATATGATATTTTAATTTTTTATTGAAATATAGTTAATTTACAATGTTTTATTAGTTTCAAGTGTACAGCAAAGTGGTGGTGGTTTAGTTGCTAAGTTGTATCCAACTCTTGCTATCCATGTGCTTTTTCAGATTCTTTTCCCTCATAGATTATTATAAGATATTGAGTATAGTTCTTTGTGCTATATAGTAGTCCTTATTGGTATGTATCTTCATATCTAGAAGAAACAATCCTTTCCTCTCCTTGGCAGTTATCCAAGATATAGATAGACTCCAGAGACCACACAAGTCATTTCATACCCAAGCTTCCACACCCCATAATTTCCAATAAATTAAAAGTCTGATGGGAAGTCTCATTTCTCACAATCAGACTCCAGAGGACTTTTTATAAAATCAATGAAAAAACATGATCTAACTGGTCTGGAGTAGACTGCACTTGATATTATACATGCATTCAAAAGTACAATCATGTTGGCAGTTAAATACAACAGAAATTACTGCAAGTAAATCTTTTTCCCTGTATGATGGCAACATCACATACTATGGAGTCATATAGAAGCTCTTTTAGAAATAAAAATGCTAGAATAGTCAGCAATTCCATTACTATTTAAGGCCAACGTTCTCAAAATGATATAGAAAATAAATAAATCCTGGCAACACTAGCAAAATAGTATGAGGGCGATCCATAGAAGCCTATTTTACATAAGCCAATTTAGTCTCCTTAATAATATTATTTAAACTATGTCTAAAACATATGTGTCTATGCAAAATATAAATTTTTTACCTTTGGGAAGTAAATCTAGGTCAGATCACAACCTACCACTCAGTACATTTGCTATGCAACTTCAGATTAACAGTCTATCTTAAAGAGATTTTTTAAACAACTGAGCTTTTCAAAATTATTTCCTGTATACATTAGTTTTTTAAGTGAAATTTACAGAATATTGAAAATGTATCCTAAATGAATTAAAAAAAAAAAACTAACAGGGAAATAAGGTGAATTGATTTTCCTTTCCATCACTGACTCAGGAACACAAGATTCATTTACCATAGTTATTTCCTTTAAATTCTTAGGAGGTAGTTCCTTTTTTTTCCAAAAATGTTACATAGATGGACACACTCACTTCACTGAGGAAACAAATTTCAGTTGAACCTCAGGCAAAATTGTGTTTAAGGTGGTACTTCTCTCTTTCATTCCTACCACGTGACTTGTTCATGACTCCAGCTCTTAAGGGGCCAGTGTTTCTGCATCTGCTTCAGACTGTTCAGTCTGGAATTCTCTGTCCCAGTTTTAGTGCCTGATTGTACACACATGTCGCTCTTGGAGGGCAAATACAAAACCTTGTGTGCACCAGGGCTCAGGAGAAAGGAGGAGTGATCCCACAAAAGACTTGACCCAGACTTGCCTGTGAGTGTCCAGGAGTCTCTGGCAGAGGCACGGGTAGGCAGTGGCCTGGTGCAGGGTTGGGGGCAGAGAGTGCAGCAGTGTGAGCATGGGACCATTTGAAGGAGGTTGCGATTATCATCATACCTGCACAAGTTTGGCCACAAGTCAGGCAATGGGAGGGAACACAGCCCTGCCCATCAACAGAAAATTGGATTAAATTTCACTGAGCACGGCCCCGCCCATCAGATCAAGACCCAGTTTCTCCCTCAGTCAGTCTCTCCCATCTGGAAGCTCCCATAAGCCTCTTATCCTTCTCCATCACAGGGCAGACAGAATGAAAACCACAATCACAGGAAACTAATCAAACTGATCACATGGACCACAGCCTTGTCTAATCCAATGAAACCGTGAGCTATGTCCTGTAGAGCCACACAAGATGGACGGGTCATGGTGGAGAGTTCCGACAAAACGTGGTCTACTGGAGAAGGTAATGAAAAACTACTTTGGTATTCTTGCCTTGAGAACCCCATGAACAGTATAAAAAGGCAAAAACATAGGACATGAAAGATGAACTCCTGAGATTGGTAGGTGCCCAATATGCTACTGGAGAATACTGAAGAAATAACTCCAGAGAGAATGAAGAGACGGACCCGAAGAGACGGACCCAATGTAACAACAACACACTGTTGAGGATGTGACTGGTGATGGAAGTAAAGTTTGATGCTGTAAAGAGCAACGCTGCATAGGAACCCAGATTGTTAGGTCCATGAATCAAGGTAAATTGGAAGTGGTCAAACAGGAGATGGCAGGAGTGAAGATCAACAGTTTAGGAATCAGTGAACTCAAATGGATTGGAATGGATGAATTTAACTCAGATGACTATTACATCTACTACTGCGGGCAAGAATCCCTTAGAAGAAATGGAGTAGCCCCCATAGTCAACAAAAGAGTCCAAAATGCAGTACTTGGATGCAATCTCAAAAACGACAGAATGATCTTTATTCGTTTCCAAGGCAAACCATTCAATACTACAGTAATTCAAGGCTATGCCCCAACCAGTAATGCTGAAGGAGCTGAAGATGAATGATTCCATGAAGACCTACAAGACCTTCTAGAACTAACACACCAAAAAGATGTCCTTTTCATTACAGGGGACTGAAATGCAAAAATAGGAAATCAAGAAATACCTGGAGTAACAGGAAAATTTGGCCTTAGAGTACAGAATGAAGCAGGGCAAAAGCAAATAGAGTTTTGCCAAGAGAACACACTGGTCATAACAAACACACTCTTCCAACAACACAAGAGAAGACTCTACACATGGACATCACCAGATGGTCAATCCCGAAATCAGATTGATTATATTCTTTGCAGCCAAAGATGGAGAAGCTCTATACAGTCAGCAAAAACAAGACCAGAGGCTGACTATGGCTCAGATCATAAACTCCTTATTGCCAAATTCAGAGTAAAGCTGAAGAAAATAGGAAAACTGCTAGACCATTCAGGTATGATCTAAATCAAATCCCTTATGATTATACAGTAGAAGTGGGAAATAGATTTAAGGGACTAGATCTGATAAACAGAGTTTCTGAAGAACTATGGAGAGAGCTTCCTGACAGTGTACAGGAGGCAGGGATCAAGATCATCCCCAAGAAAAAGAAATGCAAAAANCACATTTTGTGATTATAAATCTGCTCTTTATATAATCACTTATATTGATAAGAATACCTCAACAATATAAAAAATACTGTAGGTGCTTGTACAATTAAAAGAGTATATAAAATCACCTTTCCTTTTAAAAATCATTTAAGTTCTAAAAGATTACTCCAAAACACAATGCAGAAACTTTGTTTTCTATGACAACAAAACATAAAAACACGTCATGAAAGTTTTAGAAGAATATGTAGAATATTTTTGCATCCTATAAGGAAGGAAAGATAAACACACACACTGAAAAAACAAGAGTTAAAAAAAAAAATCTACTTCTGCTTTATTGACTATGCCAAAGCTTTTGACTGTGTGGATCACAACAAACTGGAAAATTCTTAAAGAGATGGGAATATCAGACCACCTGACTCGCCTCCTGAGAAATCTGTATGCAGGTCAGGAAGCAACTGTTAGAACTGGACATAGAACAACAGACTGATTCCAAATTGGGAAAGGAGTATATCAAGACTGTGTGCTGTCATTCTGCTTATTTAACTTATGTGCAGAGTACATCATGAGAAATGCTGGGTTGGATGAAGCACAAGCTGGAATCAAGATTGTGGGAGGAATATCAATAACCTCAGATATGCAGATGACAGCACCGTTATGGCAGAAAGCTAAGGATCCTCTTGATGAAAGTGAAAGAAGAGAGTGAAAAAGTTGCCTTAAACTCAACACTCAGAAAACTAAGATCATGGCCTCTGATTCCATCACTTCATGGCAAATACAGGGGAAAGAATGGAAACAGTGGGAGACTTTATTTCTCGGGCTCCAAAATCATTGCGGATGGTGACTGCAGCCATGGAAGAAAAGCTATGACCAACCTAGATAGCATATTAAAAAGCAGAGACACTACTTTTCCAACAGAGGTCCATCTAGTCAAAGCTATGTTTTTACTAATTGTCATGTATAGATGTGAGAGCTGGACTATAAAGAAAGAACTGACGTTTTTGAACTGTGGTGTTGGGGAAGACTCTTGAGAGTCGCTTGGACTGCAAGGAGATCCTGCCAATCAATCCTAAAGGAAATCAGTCCTGAATATTAATTGGAAGAACTGATGTTGAAGCTGAAGCTCCAATACTTTGGCAACCTGATGTGAAGAACTGACTCACTGGAAAAGACCCTGATCCTGGGAAAGATTAAAGGTGGGAGAAGAAGAGGATGACAGAGGATGAGATGGTTCGATGGCATCACAGGACATGAGTTTGAGTAAACTTCAGGAGTTGGTGATGGACAGAGAGGCCTGACATGCTGCAGTTCATGGGGTCTCAAAGCGACTGAGTGACTGAACTGAACATGTCACTTTTTCAATCCCTCTGCAAGCTAATCTGGTTAGTCGTTAAACATTAATTTCCTTGTGCCTGTCTCAGTGTAACACTCTATGGTTTTTAATGTGCATTCCAGTCTTTTATTCTACTTCATCTTCATGATAGTTCTCTCAATTAAGAACACAAGAAATGGTATCTGTATTTCAGAGATCAGAAACCGAGTCTCTAAAAATTAATGTTCAAATCATTTGGGTAGGTTAAGATTGTATAGCTAGAATTAAAGCACAATTATCCCTCTCTCTCAATTAAAAGAGTTTTTCAAATATATAACTATGAATGGGAATTAGGCCCTACTCTACAAGTGGCTTATGGCTAACTTGCTAACTTGTAAAAAGGAAATCTTTCTTTTTTTTTTTTTCTGGAGGCTTACTGGTTTTCCCATTGATTCAAATAAATAAAGATCCATTCATGGAAAACCTTCATTATAGGCACTCAGCTTATTTGTTCAGAATCCAAAGAAGCTTAAAAAAAAGTTTCTTCCTTTGAGGAGCCCACAATTTTGTGGCAGAGATACCTGTGTAATACATAGTGTAATACTGGTATGAGGACACTAGGGAAACAGCGCTTTAAAACATGAGAAGAGAGAGACCAGCTTAAGAGAGAGATACCAAGGAAATCAAGCCAGTCAATATTAAAGGAAATTAACTCTGAATATTTATTGGCGGGACTAATGCTGAAGCTCCACTACTTTGGCCACCTGATGTGAAGAGCTGACTCATTAGAAAAGACCTTGATGCTGGGAAAGATTGAAGCCAAAAGGAGAGGACATGGCAGAGCATGATATGGTGAGATAGCATTACCAATTCAATGGACATGAATTTGGGCAAACTCGGAGACAGCAGAGGCCAGAAGAGTCTGGTCTGCTGAAGTCCATGAGATCACAAAGAATCTGACATGACTTAGCGACTAACAACAACCATTCAATCAACCAAAATTTGTATTGTGTCCTAGAAGATAAGTTGGAATTTGAGACAGAAAAGAATAAAGACATTTCAGATATATGACTAGAATCAGTATTTTAAAGGAGTTGGTGAGTTGAAAGTGTTAGTTGTGCTCATGTAATAGCAAGTTTGGGATAATTACCATGTAGGCAGACATTAAAAGGAAAAGGGAAAAAAATATCTGGCAATAATTTTTGACTCTGTATTTGTCATATTAGAGCAATCATGTAGAACATCATTTAGAGAAAGTTTTTGAAGACATATATGTTTCAATTTGTGTTAGGAAAGACACCTGTGGGGCAGAGGGGCTCAATGGCTGGACTAGCCAGACTGGATGAAGGGAAACCAGGTAATGGGGAATGTGGGGAAGAATATTTTGTACAGTAGCCTGTTCTGGGTTGTGAACACTAGGTTTCCATCCTGTGTTTCTGCTTTTGATTTGTGGTTTCCATGTTCAAATGACTTCCATACATTTCTTCAGTGTAATTAGTTTCTTAAGGATAGCAGCATATGCCACTCCAGAATGTGTTACTTTGGCACTGGATTATTTCAAACAGAAGACAATCAGGGCCCAGCAGACTGAGGAAGAGCTTTTTGCCTCCCCCTTAACTGCCTGCAATGTGGGAAACCTGGGTTAGATAACTGGGTCGCAAAGATCCCCTGGAGAAGGGAATGGCAACCCACTCCAGTATTCTTGCCTGGAGAATTTCATGAACAGAGGAACCTGGAGGGCTACACAGTACATGAGACTGCAGAGTCGGACACAACTAAGTGACTAACACACACACATAAATGCCTAAAAGAATCTAGATAGGAGCAATATACCAGGAAGAGAGCTAACGCCAAAAGTAACTTTTGGTTTGCTTGGTTGGTTGTCTTTTTGTTTTTTATTTAAATAAAATAAAGCCCAATTTTTTTTCAAATTATTAACGTTTAGGATATTTTGACCATGTCATATATTTATGTCTCTTAAGTTTCTTGAACTTCTTTTTTATGATACAATAGTTTTAGTGCCCTTTGTAGACATGCCTATAAATCTATTTTATTAAAAAATTTTTTTTAAATTAGTTGCTCAGGATCCATTAACAACCACTTTCATATTCCAAACCATACTCACGCCAAAACATTACTTAATATAGTACTTATGTCTTTTCCTAATAGTGCCTTGGTATCTTTTGTTTTTACAATATTTATTGTATATTGGAGTTGATTAACAATGTTGTGTTAGTTTTAGGTGTACAGCAAAGTGATTTAGTTACACATATACAAGTACCTGGGGGCTTCTCTGATAGCTCAGACAGTAAAGAATCTGCCTACAACGCAGGTAAACCAAGGTTCAATCCCTGGGTCAGGAAGTTCCCCTGGAGAAGGGAATGGCAACCTACTCCAATATTCTTGCCTGCAGAATTCCATGGGCAAAAAAAAATAAAGCCTAGTGGGTTACAATCCATGGAGTTGCAAAGAGTTAGACACGACTAAGTGACTAGCACACATGCACACATACAAGTATCTATTCTTTTTCAAATTATTTTCCTGTTTAGGTTAATACAGAGTATTCAGTAGAGTTCCTTGTGCATAAGAGTAGGTCCTTGTTGGTTATCTATTTTAAACATTGCAGTGTGTATATGTCAATCCAAACTTTTCACAAGTTATGTTTTCATATTCAAAACATTAATCTGTATGGCTTAGCAAATGTTTTTGTACCAAATGTCTCCTCAGCTTCTTGTGAATTGACTTCCTTATCCCCAGTACCCCAAACCCCAACCCCCTTCTCCTTACCTCATGATTGCCAACAATCATGGAATTTAACATAAACTCAGTTGTAGTTGAATGGGCCTATTATGAATAACAAAAGGTGCTCTGTGCATCCTTATTTCTCTGGAGCTGATTTAGAAAGTTGGGACAAAATCCAGATATTATAACTAAAGATATTCCTTTAGCTTTTATCACTTAGGAAATTATAAGTATTTTAGGTGTTCTGGCCAGGAACTGGGAGGAAGACCAAAATATGTATTTCTTATTATAACACTGAACATTATTTTAAAAAAATTTAGAGCTCAGGCAGATTGTATATATTTGATAAATATTAATTATAACCACCACTACCATCATAATCACCATCATTATCTTATGGAGAAAAAAAAAAAGTCTTGCTTCAAAAGAGAGTTCAGAGGATAGATATTTAAGACAGAAAAAAACACATGTTCCATATTGCTTCTGTTTAGTTGCAGAGAGGTGTCTGACTCTTTTGAGAGCCCATGAACTTTATCCCACCAGGCTCCTCTATCCATGGGACTTCCCAGGAAAGACTACTGGAGTGGGTTGTCATTTACTTCTGCAGGAGATCTTTCTGATGCCAGGATTGAACCCATGGTTCCTGCATTGCAGGTGGATTCTTTACTGCTGAGCCACCTGGGAAGCCCTGTGGCAGAGCCTAAAATATTCCATAAAATTTCTTACTCATTTTGCAAGAGAACTTCTAAACCACAGAAGCTTGCACCTAATGAAACAGTCATCCCACATGTTATGTAATCCTCTGGCCAGTACATTAGTTATAAAATCTGCTTTACTGTGTATATCCTTAACTCAGTCTGTAACCACACTGAGCACGCTTTATTCTTCTTGTGACAAATATTTGCTATGCTTTTCTATAGAAAAAGAATGTATGTTTAAAAATATTTGATTTTTTAAGGGCTTCTAAATTTTTCTTCTAAATATTTGTATTTAGTAGAGCCAGTGCTCTTTTTCGACATCAGTGGAAACAGTTCATTAATAGAATAAGTATTTCTTCCACAGCTGCCACTTTCCTCAACTTTTCAACAAGTGTCCTATATCTCTGCCAATCTTTTGCTTTCTTTGTACTTCCTTTCTCTCCTACAATTCCCACTTTATCTTTTGAATCAGCCCTTTATCTATGTTCTTCCCATTAGAGATTTCATTCACTCTGTGGTTTCAATTAAAATCTATTATTTGTAAGATTCCTAAATAAATTCCTGCAACCATGACCTCTGTCTCTCCCAAACTCTAATTTTATCTCTCATTATCTACTTGAGTGATTTGCAATGACCTCAGTATCAGCATATCTAAATAGAAACTCATCATATCGCTTCACAAACTCCTGGATTCTTTTCTTGGTATTTTAAAAATTTACAGCATTTAATACAATTGTAAAGGTTATTTTCCATTTACAATTGTTACATAATATTGCCAGTCTTCCCCATGTATTGTGAAACAGTGAAAAACAATAACAAACAAAATAGTTTGTACCTCCCACCCTCCCCACACCTATATTGCCCCCATTTCACTGGTGATCACTAGTTTCTCATCTTTATCTGTGAGTCTGCTTCTTTTTTTGTTGTTACTTTTATTAGTTTGCTGTATTTTTTTATCCCACATACATATTTATTTGTATATTAATACTCTGAATTCTATAGATTCAAAACTGAGGGACAATATAGTATCCTGTTCAAGAGAAGAACTTTGCAGTTAGACACACTATGACGCTCTGGCTTCATCTCTGGTAGCTTTGTGACCTTCAGTGAGGGAACTTCCCCAAGCCCTAATAACTTTGGTGGTAAAAGGAATTTTCTATAAGAATTAACTTAAGATGCTTAGTTCAGTGTCTGGCAAAAGCAAGGCCTCAGTGAATTTCAGCTGCTATTTTATATACTGTCCACACGAGGAGCTTCTACATCATCATTATATATAAGCATCTAGTGCCTAATTAATCTTCTTCCACTTAGCTGTCACTTGTATCATGTTGACATTGATTCATAACACATGGGCCAATCACGCATGACCTCTTTGGATCTGCCTTTGTCTTCCCTGGTCCCCTGAAGTTTCACCTTTGAGTGAAAACACAGGCAGAATATGCAGAATCAGGTCCACTTATTTTTCTGAAGGTAATTGGATCAGGAAGTTCATTTGGAACCTTCCATATCTTGAGCGAAGCACCTGACAAATGCTATCTCTTAAATCCCTGTTTGACTTTGCAATGGTCATACTCTTTAAATGAATCTGTTTTCCCATTTTCACATGTCCCGTCTGCCTCCTTTTCCTGCTACCCTTGCGGCTGACTGGCCCCAGGAGTCTTTGTGCCCAGTTCAGTTCAGTTCAGCTGCACAATCTTGTCTAACTCTTTGAACTGCAGCACGCCAGGCCTCTCTGTCCATCAACAACTCCCGGAGTTTACTCAAACTCATGTCCATTTAGTCAGTGATGCCATCCAACCATCTCAT
>SPDY01014888.1:18500-29889 GCA_006461725.1 Moschus chrysogaster | reverse complement strand
GAGAAGATTCAATAACAGAGTGAAAATACAGTTTTCCCCTTTGCATTCTCGAGTTTAGGGCTTCCTGCTATAAGGAGCAGTCTGAAGGTCTTTTCAAGTTGCTTCTGTCACCTCAATCAAGGCAGTCCCACCATGGCACTGCTTGGCGGGGGGCGGGGGTGGGGTGGAAGTGATGGCCCTTCATTAGAAATACAACAGAGTCCACCTAGCAGGGAGAAAAAAACAGAACCGTTGATCTTTGAGGTTAAGTATGGAAAAGGATGTGGTGGAGAAGGAGGGGGAATATAGGTTTCACAGCAGCAGAAATGGGAACCCCACTCCCACGCAGAGTCCAATGGCTAATACTGGCTTCATGCCAGAGCCTTGATCATAGCAGCGGAAGAGTGTTCACCAGAGAGGACAATCTCTTCTGTATCATTAGTATCAACAGAAGATAAGGAATTTGTTCTCAGTATTTCTTACTCACCATAAACAAGGACGAGGACTCTGGAATCATAACTGTAATGAATGACCTCAGGGTTCTTGTACAATACAGTGAGAGAAGCAGAGAGATGTCAAATAGTTAGGTTCTGGTTCTTTTACATTCCAAAATAAAGAGGCATATCTCACTGTTCTTGAATCACAGAGTAATTTATTCTTGATACATTTCTTTTCTCCTTTATCTATTGCACTATATTATAAGCTCTGTGTGTGCAAAGGCACGTCTGTTTAGTTCATAAATTTATTCAAAATGCCTGGCTATGACTCCTCTCTCACACATCTAGTTTAAAGGAAAATATTTACAAGCTCTGGGAGTTGGTGATGGACAGGGAAGCCTGGCATGCTGCAGTCCATGGTGTTGCAAAGAGCTGAACATGACTGAGCGACGGAACTGGACTAAATTTGCTTCCAATGATACCAAAAAATACACTGGTTTGACTAAGAAATTTTCCTTTCAACTTTGCTTTTCTCTTAGATTAAAATCATTTTTTAATATACAAAAGGAGTGCAGATTTGGTACTGTATTATTTCCATATGTGTATGCTCGTCCTGTCCAACTCTTTGTGACCCCATGGACTGTAGCCCACCAGTCTCCTCTGTCTATGGGATTCTCCAGGTAAGAGTTTAAGTGGGTTTCCATTTCCTTCTCCAGGGGATCTTCTCAACCCAGGGATCAAACCCGTGTCTCCTATGTCTCCTGCACTGGCAGGCAGATTCTTTACCACTACCACCAAAGAGCCAAATTCTTAACTAGAATTAGAAGAGTCATCAAGATGATTGGAGGAACAATAGAATCTACCAATTTATTTTGTAACCTATATGTGCACATGTATCTAACCTATATAAATATATATTCAAAATTTCATAAAATTTATGAATCAAGAAGAGACCAAAACATCCTTCAAATGCATGTCAGTCTAACTGCATTATATAGGAACTTTCAGATATCAACTCTAGCTTCTCAAAAGAATTCTTTGGGATCAACAGATTCTATTGACCATTATTATAAGAATTTTTCTAGATCAAGAACTGTACCATCCAAGAAAAACAGATTAAGCAAACAGGACCACACAGGACAGGGACAACAGTGAAGCTAACCTGCTCCAAGTGATAGGGAAACAGTTTGTTGCTATAGGCAGTGAGCAGGGGGAAGATGCACATGAAAAGGCAGCTCTGGATCCATTTTGTACGACCTCGTATTCTATGTCTTTGGACAATATGGTCTCCTATAAAAAGTAAAATTTGTAAAATAAAAGACAAGTTATGGAAAATTCCCAACAAGAGGTAATATCTAAGTCAAGTTCTGAAACATGCCAGGTTAAAAATGCATCCCAAACAGAGGAGGCAGCATTTACAAAACTGTGTATTATGAAGAAAGGGCACAGGATATTCAAAGTTCAGCAAGTATTTTCTTCTAGAAGTTCATTCTAGCAAAACCATGGATGTGTGTAATTTCTTACACCCTGAAGTGCTGCTCATAAGCTTTCTGCTCTATCCTGAGATACTAACTGTTCCTAAGCTCGCAGCGAAACCTTGTGTTTCTCAGGAGGATCTGCATATGTTTCTGGGATCCATATGTCTCCTTCATAAAGCCTGAGCTAGGAAACCTAGTGCACTTGGCTAGAGCCCCCAAGAATCTGCCTGCCGATGCAGGAGATGTAGGTTCGATCCCTGGGTCAGGAAGACCCTGGAGAAGGAAAAGGCAACCCACTCCAGCATTCTTGCCTGGGAAATCCTACAGACCAAGGAGCCTGGAGGACTACAGTCCATGGGGTCACAAAAGAGTCAGACATGGCTGTGCGATTACACAACAACAACAACTGTTACATTTCATGCCCAGGTAGTATGGGATGCCTATACACACCATGCCCCAGGACCAAGCCTGACATGCATACACTCTCCAGTCAGTTCAGTTGCTCAGTCATGTCCAACTCTTTGCCATCCCAAAGACTGCAGCACACAAGGCTTCCCTGTCCATCACCAACTCCCGGAGCTTGCTCAAACTCCTGTCCATTGATTCAGTGATGCCATCCAACCATCTCATCCTCTGTCGTCCCCTTCTCCTCCCACCTTCAATCTTTCCCAGCATTAGGGTCTTTTTCAAACGGTCACTTCTTCGCATCAGGTGGCCAAAGTATTGGAGTTTCAGCTTCAGCATCAGTCCTTCTAATGAATATTCAGGACTGATTTCCTTTAGGGAGGACTGGTTGGATCTCCTTACAGTCTAAGAGACTCTCAAGAGGCTTCTTTAGCACCACAGTTCAGAAGCATCAATTCTTGGGTGCTCACTTTTCTCCAGGAGTGTATAAATTCTGCTGAGTTTGATAAAGCTTTAGACAAAATTCTTAATTGATTTTTTTTGAGGCAAAGTAATAAACTATTCTTTGCAGGCATGCTCACTCTTTTCAGAAAAGAAACACAGTTCTTGATAGACAATGGTTAGACAGAGAAAAGTCATTAAAAAGAGGCTTGCTGTTTTACGATAAAAATATAGCAGTTTCAGTATCACTGAGGGTCTGTAGATAATTTTGAGGTTATTACTAATGTTATACATTTCAACAGGGAATAATGTTTCTGCATTCATATACACACAGCCTTCAGGAACATTTTACCCGGGAAAGAAGTGATCTTTGAAAACTGCCTTTGTCCTTCTCTTTACAAATCATTCAGCTCAGGAAGGTGTACTATATTAAGTCACACATTTCATACATTTATTTCAAGAAATAAATGAAGAAAATGTCTTTTTTGTTTTTTCCTGCATTTAGAAGCAATGACATAGTCTTTATAGATTAAATAAAAATATACTCCTTAAAAAACTTATTCCTACATTAGAAAAGACGTCATGCTGCTTGCCATTGATTAGAGCAGAACAAAGGAATAGACAGGTTACTACTACTGCCCACCTAAGACCCTTAACCATGTGAGTCTTGCCTCTTTGCTTCAGTATTTCTATATGCTGGGCTAAGGATAATGTGACCCAGCAGTCTCCTGCGCTTCCATGATCTTGGCCTAAAACCAAGGACAAAGGCCAACAGGAAAGTGACTCCTATATTATTCATGTACCAAGGAAAAAAGACTTAGTTTTTTTCCTCTCTTGCTCACACAAGCACACACTTCTCAATATGGTTAAAAGACATTGCTAAAGAAAGTGGGAAAAAGCAGATAAGGAGACACAAATATAGATTTTTCCGTAACTAGAAGTGTTTCAGTGAACAATCATTCAGTTATGTCCTCCTCTTTGTGACCCCATGGACTGTAGCATACCAGCCTCTTCTGTCCAGAGAAGACAGGCAAGAATACTGGAGTGAGTTGCCACTCCCTTCTCCAGGGGATCTTCCTGGCCCAGGAATCGAACCCAGGTCTCCTGCATTGCAGGCAGATTCTTTACCATCTGATCCTCCAAAGAAGCATTTCACTAGGACCCATATATCTTTCAAGAAAGGTTTTAGGGAACTAAAGTTGATAAACATTGTATTATTTCCCCATTTTGATGTGTCAATATCCTGGAAAATGAGAGGGTATATTTGGGGGCATATAGAAATCACGTGGTTTCACATTTGCTTAAGGAAACTTTGCTACGCATTAACCTTCTTGAAAAACAGCGTAATTTAAAAAAGAAGTTTTGCATCCAGTTAGGAAATAAAATTTATGTCAAATTATACACACAAATGTATCCAACATGTATAAATATATATAATATTTTACCTCTGTACCAACCACTGCTAATTTTTATTTGNCAGAATTATACACACAAATGTATCCAACATGTATAAATATATATAATATTTTACCTCTGTACCAACCACTGCTAATTTTTATTTGTCTCCAGAGGAGACGTTACCTGCTTCAAGTCATGTAGTAATAGTTTTTCTAATAAGAAAATAAGGTAATAAGAAAAAGATTAGGAAAAGGAGCAGAGGAGTAGTAATAGCTGTACTAGTGCTATCAGTTTCACTAACTGTAGTAACAGTAGTGGTATAAAAAACTTCATTATCTGAGAATAAAACATTTACAGAAACGTGTTAGTGGATTTGGGGATAACAGGAGCCTATGTTCCATTACTTCAAGTGGGAAAGATAACACATTCCTAGCTCACCTTAAATCACAACAAAAATCCTCAAACATCGAAACACTTATACATCTATACAACATTCCATCAAAATGTTTTGCAAAATATGCTATTTAAAATGCTGGTTACTTAGTTATTACACACTTAAAATTGTTAATGGCATGTTCATTTTCAGTATTTAACAATATTGAAACCAGTGGTATCAAAATACACTTCTCTCTACAATGTAGCAAGCATAAGGTAAATAACAAAGTGACAAGTTAAAAGTATGTTAAAAATGGATAGAACACTTAGCAACATAAAATAAAGAAATCAAAAGTACGTGATGCCTCAACAAATAGAGAGCTGCTAGTCCTAGTTCAGGCTGCTATAAGGAATACTACAGACTGTTGGCTTAACCACCAATGATTGATCCCATTAAGAGGGCTCCACCATCATGATCTGGACCTTCTCAAGTCCAGACCTGCAAGTGTCCTCAGACTGGTGATTAGACTCCAACATGTGAACTTGTGGGCACACAAGAATCCATTCAGTCCACAGCATTTGCCTGAGAGAAACTGAATGGATCACTGTTTGACTGGTGATTTCCAAATTACATCGACTTGCCTAGGGCTTCAACCTCGTGACCTCAGTCCCTGCCAGTCCCGGACCTAACTTGTTCATGGAGATCTATGCAACCCCGAGTTGACATGGAGCTCAGCTTTATCACCGAATTATTTCCCACTTCTCTTAATTTTTTCAGAGCTTTGAAAACGACCAGTACCTTCTGCTGTTCCAACTAAATAGTCAACGTCATTCCAAACTGATGGTGTCTCTCCACCCCCATAGAAGGAACTTGTACAGTCTTTCAAAGATACTGTACCATGTTGAGCAACATACTGTGGCTTGTCTAAACCAACCACACTTTCACGTTGTTTCTTATATTTATACACATAAATATAATTGAATGCTTGAGCACTAGTGCAGAGCTAAACTTATATCTGGTTTTGAATTTACCGCCTTAGATACTTCACCATTTCTAACTTTTACTTGAATATATGGGCTTCCTAAGGCGTCTTATCCCAACCCTCTTGCTTTCCTCACAAGTATCCCTACTTTAGAAGAAAATATAATACAAGTACCATCTTATAATGTAGCCTGAAATATTTTCAGTGGAGAATAAAACACATTTAAAAGTAAGTCAAATTTACTATTTAAATTTTACTATTTAAAAGTAAGTCAAATATAACAAACAGAGGAACTGTTTTAAAAAAAAGAATACATTCAAATTTAGGGATAAATTATATAGATATTTAGATGGATGGATCAAAGGTGCTAAACATAATGTACAATATAACGCTAGATACTATGTAGAATATAAACACTATATAACCATAAATATATCATAGTAAATGTATAATATATAATAAAGCTATCCAAATCCAACTAATAGAAAAGAGGTTAACTTTTCAATAATGTCAGAGGGGAAACTGCCTAGTAGAAATACAAATCTAATTAGATCCTATATCACAGTCCAAAAGAACTGAGATGAACTAAGAATTAAATAGAAAAATAAAACCAAAGGCAAAAAAAAAATAGTATAAGCAAAACTAGTGACTATTTTTTCTGATTTAGGGCATCAGAAGACTCCTGACTTTCCTAATTCTTTAAACAGCACAATCATTCCCTGTGTAAAATAAGCTCAAAAAATTCAAAGTCATCTTTGATCGTCTCTATCTCTCCTGTCACTGTATGCATTGCATTATTTTTATTTCTATAGCTCTACATTCCACAAACTGTTTTGAGATTATTCTTTTTGAAGCAGAGCTCTGCTTATATCAAGCAAGTTTGTTTGTTTGTTTGTTTTTTTCAAAAAAAAATTTTTTTTTCATTTCCACTGAGTTTCACTTTAGTGTGGTCTCTATCCCAGCATTAAAATGCACCCTTAATATGCTTTCCAGTGTCTTTTCAAGTTTATGTTACACGAGTTCTATGTCTTACTCTTTTCCACCCTGTGTCTTTGGGTAAGACCCTTCACCTGAAATGTTAACATCCATCTTCATCTGATTCCTTAAAAGTCATACCCATGTCTAAGGAACTAATCTCAATACCTTCTTGCCATGCTGGTTTCCTCTACACTCTTGGCTCTGTAGAAGTCTGTAGAGTGCTGCGGACACACTGCGCTCATCTCAAACCATCTCACGAACTGTCGATGGTTTGCAGGGCCACTGCACGAGCCATGCATCAAGTAGTCAAATATTGGTACCTGTTAACAGAGAGGCACATGACAGTGAGTGAAATAAAAAGACATAGAGACAAAGAAATAAAAACAAAAAAACAGACAAACAGGGAGACAGATAATTATCTAACTAGATCAATTAGTGAGTATAGGCCTGACTGAAACAAGAGAGGGAGAGCAAGTATCTGTTTTTACTGAATTATGTTATTTCTATAATGTTTATCATAGTAGAAGTTCACCAACCATGAGCATGATTTGACCAGAGAAATCACTTGTATCCCAACACTAGAGAACTGTCTTGATAGGCAGTGGCATTTTTCTCAGGGATGTTCAGGGGTGATTCTGCCTATATATGTTTTTCGATTTATATACTGATTCTAAAGCTTAGCTCATTTGTCAGATGTTGCAGTCATTTGTTTTTCAAATCCTCTTGTTACAGTTGTAAGCAACTTGACAAGGATCATTCACCCCTGTAATTCCTGGCACATACTTTGTATTAAATGATCTGAAGTAAGGAGCTGTTTGAAATCTCAGATTGTTTTCACTAAATTTTTCCCTGCACTCCTGAGTACCAACAATCTAATAGGCAAGTTCAAAACAAAAACAGAAGAAAAAAATCCTGATTTTATATTTTAGCATTTGAAGCACTATCATGTGAAAAACAGGACAATCAACATGGAACTCTAAAAAATAGTCATGTGGTATTTTGAAAATTATTTCTTCCTGGTAAAATAACAATAGTGGTATTTGTAACTTAGAAGACTTACATTGCAACAGAAATGATGTCAAGTCCTTGAAAATAATAGTCATATAAACTTTTTCTGACGTGTCAATCCAGGTGGCATTAGGAGCACATATTCTTATTTCAGATGAAGAATATAAAAACTTAATAGAGATGAACTGTCTTTGGATTTGCTCATTTTGCAGTAACAGATTTCTGAACATATTTTTAGATCAGGTATTGCCCATATACCCATGTAACAAGAGACTATGAAGCCTATGTTATAAATAAAAATATTTTTAAAAACACACAAGTACACACACAAATACACACATATACATTTCATTATTCTTGCCACTACAAACTGAGTCTGTGGAATAATTTCTAATTGTAAAAATTTTTTAAAATGCTACCCCACGGGAGAGACATTTTAAATGTAGAATTCATTTTTTAACCTTCTTTTTATAAACATACCATCAGCAATTGATCATTTATTGAAATATCAGTGCTACTAAATCACATTAGAAAAACAACTATCTAAGCACTATAACCATAAAAAGAATGCATTTCCTTTAAAACACAATTCTATGATAAATATCAGTACAAATCTTAAATCTTGTCATTATTCAACACACTAAAGTCTGATTTGAAAAAGCAATAAGAGTTATTTGTGCATTCATGCGGAAAAAATTACACATCACTAAATGCTAAAGCACAGGGATGAATATAAATATCTAATTTTCATTCCATTTCAAAACATGTTTAATGGTGTAAATATAGCTTTAGCTTCTTATTCACAGGAGACCATGAAATAAGAAACTCACTTTATCATTTTGTTTTATCATGTTTTTTGTTTTGTTTTTCAATGACAGGAATTATAGTGATCATAATTTTGACCTGAAGGCAGATAACTTAAAACATTTTCACCAATCAAGATAAATCAACTTTACAAGCTCTTCTTTACAACTCCTTTTATCTAACTTAGTTAGCAGAGTTGATGAATAGCTTTATACTATTAATGAAACATAGTGACCAATTTCCCACCACTGGTTCAGTTGTTATAAAGGAAAAATTGTCTTCTCTCCAGCTATCTTTCTATGTCACCCTGCTTATTTAACTTATAATATGCAGAGTATATCATTGCAACAGAAATGATGTCAAGTCCTTGAAAATAATAGTCATATAAACTTTTTCTGACATGTCAATCCAGGTGGCATTAGGAGCACATATTCTTATTTCAGATGAAGAATATAAAAACTTAATAGAGATGAACTGTCTTTGGATTTGCTCATTTTGCAGTAACAGATTTCTGAACATATTTTTGGATCAGGTATTGCCCATATACCCATGTAACAAGAGACTATGAAGCCTATGTTATAAATAAAAATATTTTTAAAAACACACAAGTACACACACAAATACACACATATACATTTCATTATTCTTGCCACTACAAACTGAGTCTGTGGAATAATTTCTAATTGTAAAAATTTTTTAAAATGCTACCCCACGGGAGAGACATTTTAAATGTAGAATTCATTTTTTAACCTTCTTTTTATAAACATACCATCAGCAATTGATCATTTATTGAAATATCAGTGCTACTAAATCACATTAGAAAAACAACTATCTAAGCACTATAACCATAAAAAGAATGCATTTCCTTTAAAACACAATTCTATGATAAATATCAGTACAAATCTTAAATCTTGTCATTATTCAACACACTAAAGTCTGATTTGAAAAAGCAATAAGAGTTATTTGTGCATTCATGCGGAAAAAATTACACATCACTAAATGCTAAAGCACAGGGATGAATATAAATATCTAATTTTCATTCCATTTCAAAACATGTTTAATGGTGTAAATATAGCTTTAGCTTCTTATTCACAGGAGACCATGAAATAAGAAACTCACTTTATCATTTTGTTTTATCATGTTTTTTGTTTTGTTTTTCAATGACAGGAATTATAGTGATCATAATTTTGACCTGAAGGCAGATAACTTAAAACATTTTCACCAATCAAGATAAATCAACTTTACAAGCTCTTCTTTACAACTCCTTTTATCTAACTTAGTTAGCAGAGTTGATGAATAGCTTTATACTATTAATGAAACATAGTGACCAATTTCCCACCACTGGTTCAGTTGTTATAAAGGAAAAATTGTCTTCTCTCCAGCTATCTTTCTCTAACAAGCTAAAAAGTTCACAGTAATTAATAGCTACAAATCAGTTATGTGTTTGTATAGCTATTTTACTTTCTCCATCATTGCTTTGGAATAAAAAATGCAATTCAAAACTTTTGATATTACAGTAGCAACATCCAAACACATAAAAATAAATCAAGAATATAAGCCAAATATGAGAGCAAATTCTACAATTAAATGTTGAACCTAATAGATTAATCTAGAGGAATTCATCTGTCCTTGTCAAATATATATTATTTTTTAAAATCTAAGATATGCTTACTCATATCTCTGAAATATAAAACTCTCTCAGAGATACATATTAAATCTTTACTTATCTGGTAATAATCATTAGTATGTCTCAAGTCTTATTAAAGTTTTATAAGTATAATTAAAACATAAAGGAAAAAAAGGCAGCTGCTTTAACAGAAAAGTTTTTCTAAATGTAAAAAGATTCATTTCCTATTTCTTATTTCATCATTTATCAGAAGGGTTTATTCTGTGAACTTTCCTGGCCATGCTAATCTGATATCACAAAACAGGTTCTCAATATCAATACATTAGTTCACGCTTACAAAGAATGACATTCTTTGTAATGTCGTATTCTTTAGAATAACAGGTAAAGATTTAAATTAACTCTCTGAGCATATTTCAGCAAGGAAAGTCCAAGTGCAAATTAACCAGCGGTGGTTTTGTCTCTTCATCTGTTTCCACCCACGGACTCTCTAAAGAGACTGCCCCAGACCAGCACTTCTCATCTGTCCCTGCGGAGTCAGACTGAAAATTCCTGAGAGCCTTCAACTCAAGTGCAGTTCTCAGTTTGGTTCCTCCTACATCCAGTTCCCAGCCTTTCTCTGAGACCAACCCAGATTCTACCGAACCAATTTCTCTTTGAGCAAGGAAAGCTGCACACCATGGCTGCTCTCTGACTACAAACTCACCGAAGTGAATGGAGAACAAAATAGCCATTCAGCACTGTAATCTCGTGACATCGCAGCTGGTCACAGACGAGATCGATCATGTCTACATTCGTAAAGAAGGAACACTGAGGCCCGCCAATCACCAAACCCACTACCTGTCAGCTTCAATCACGCCATCCCAGCAAGACCTCAGTTTGGATAATGGGTTACCCAGTGTGTAAGAATTTCATACCGGAATTATCAATAGAAAATGTGTGCAGACATATTCAATTGTGAGTGAACGCAGATCTTAAAACAGGAAGGCAGGCCACACCCACACACCACCTTTAAACTTGCTAACTTGCCATGACTCCCTGAGGTAGAACAGCTCCTTGGACTTGCCCTCCTGCATACTTTTGCCTGGTTTTGACATCAGTTTAATCCCTGACCTTAGCAGAAAAATAAAGCAAATTAATGCCAATCGGTGGAGGTAGGCTCCACATCTTACGTGGAAGAAGATTCTTTGTTGGGCCAGTAAATCCCTTTAGGCGAGGCAACATTTGATGGAGAAAAATTTCCTGTAGAAAAAAAAAGCGGAGGGAGGGGTCAGTCTATTTTACAATCTTGTATAGATATATGGATGTGCATACATAGCTTAACATTTTAGCAAAATAATGAGCAATATTTTATTAAATACAGGTTGCTATAGCTTTGGGCACCTTTAAATTTTTAACAAAACAGAAAAAAATTAATGGTACTGAGTAGCTTTTTAAAAATACATAATTAGGTACTATGTTAATGCTAGGGAATAGATT
>SPDY01014887.1:74431-102071 GCA_006461725.1 Moschus chrysogaster | reverse complement strand
AAAAAATAATAAGAAATCCAGATACATTCCAAACAAAATTCTCTTCGAAAATAAAGCAATTTGAAATCTTGGAAAAGCTGTTAATTCTCAACAAAACTATAAACAAGACCAAAAATATTTTTATCAATCTGTAAGAGCCTATGCTTTCACATCTAAACTTTCAATGTTAAAGGTTTTTGCAATCTCAAGTCCTAAACAAAAAGAGGCATGATACCAAGTACACTTACAAGATGAAGAAAGGAGAAACAGACTGAGCTGAGTGACTTGGAGTATTTTCAATAAGAGAGGATCTCTGGAGGATACACCAAACTGAATTTCAAAAAACCCACTTGTATCATACAGGAGTCTCAGTTTTTTGTGGGCAGAAAGGAAATCTTACACAATTTAGTCCACTCCATAAACTCTTAAGGGCTACCTTGGTGGCTCAGCGGTAAAGAATCTGCCTGCCAATGCAGGAGATGCAGGTTTGATCCCTGGGTCAGGAAAATCCCCTGGAGAAGGAGATGACAACCCACTCCAGTATTCTTGCCTGGAGAATCCCATGGACGGAGAAGCCTGGTAGGCTACAGTCCACGGGGTCACAAAGAGTCAGACACGACTGAGCGACTTCACTTACTCACTTACTTACTTAACAGCTATTTACTGAGCACCTGTATGCCTGGGGGTGCAGCGGAGCAGAAAGTCTCTCCTTCCCGGAGCTGTCTGGAGCAATTTAGGTGTAAAAAAACAAACAGAGCATCATAAGAGTGATGACTTTAGGGGAGAGAGGTGCAGAGGTCTGGGAACCCTTAACAGAAGGAAGGGCTAAACTGGCGTGGGGGAATTGCAGACAGTTTCTTCATGTCAGCTGAGACCTGGAGGAGGTCGGAGGGCTGGGAGGTGAGCAGGGGTTTTCTGGGCAGAGGGAACAGCCTGTGTGAAAGCCCAGAAGCAATGAGAATGCAGCAGAGAGGTGGTGCCTAGAGCTTAAGAGGCTAGAAGGCAGCGGGACCACTGGCCATCGCTGAACACAGCCTTCTCTTTCCTCCCCTCCATGCCTTGGTTCTTGTTGCTCTCTCCACTTGGGTTGACATCCCATGCACCTGAAGACTTAGCTCAAACGTCAGCTCCTATATAAAGCCTTTGCCCATCCATATTAGGTAGAAGCAATCATCTCATGATGCTTCTGGGCTTTGGATGTAGTTCATGTGTGCACACCTGCCTTCTCCCCTACTGGATCACAGACTTTGTGCCTCCTTCATCTTTGTCTCCCCAAAGCCCACCAAGGGACTTTCATCCATGCTCTGTAATTGTTTGCTGAAGGCAGCCGCAAGGTGCGTTTGGTCAAAATCTTGTTAGCCCAGGAGAGGAGTCAAGGCGCCAACAACATCACAATCCAGCCGAGTTAGGAGAGTATCTTTTCTGAGGCCTGTTGTTCCCAAGCCTGGCGCTGGGCATCCTGTGCAGACTAGAGGCAATGGTAGAGAATCTTTGAGCTACCAAAAATCATTATTTAAATAAGGAACTTGATGTATGACATTTCAAAGTGCATGGACATCGTCATCATAGGAAAAATCAGAACTGTGTTGGGTTTCCTCTTATTTTGCCATTTATAACTGCTCTTATTGTGAATCACATATTGTAGGGCCTAGAGGGCGGGGTTGTTCATAATAACTGCCCCTCTGAGACCTCCTTCCAGCAGCCTCTGAAAACTCTCTAGGCTCAGAAAAAAAAAAGTGGAGATTCTATTCTTTCTCAGTTCTGCCAATTTAAGGCATGATTTCAGAGAAATCTTTGAGCCATTGTGTGTCTAGCTTCCTGCAATAGGAAGGTGGAAAGAATAACCATTTAGCACCTCATGACTGGTGAGAAATAGCTGGCGGTTAATGAATCAATGCAAAGGGTTTCTCAGATACTGTTTTCATTACTAATGCCCCATTTTCAACTGGTGAGAGCAGAAGGCCCAGGGGTTGGTAGAGGAAGGTATTCCAACAGCCCAGGGTGGAAAAGGCATCACCCTACAAAGGCCCTTCTACTTGCCTGGGGTTTCCTTGCCACTCCTGAAGCAATGATGTTCCTCCAACCGCAACCCTGAACCCTTTGCAAAGACGCATTAGTTTTGCGTCCAGCTGATTGCGCTGGAGCACTCAGCTGTTACAAATAACCCATTTACCTTCATCCTCTCTTTTGGAATTATCCCAGAACAAGTATCTTTTTACTTTAGTTTATCCTATTATTATTTTGAATACATATTGAGCACCTTTATAGATTTCTTTCTTCTAATGGTTGTTCCGTTCCGTTCCATCGCTCAGTCGTGTCCGACTCTATGCGACCCGTGGACTGTAGCCTACCAGGCTTCTCCGTCCATGGGATTCTCCAGGCAAGAATACTGGAGTGGGTTACCGTTTCCTTCTCCAGGGGATCTTCCCAACCCAGGGATCGAACCCGGGCCTCCCGCATTGGAGGCAGACGCTTTTACCTCTGAGCCACCAGGGAAGCCTGATTATATTCCGTTATATGGAGATATTGTTCTGGGATTTCAGAAGCAAATCACTTCAAAGATGACCCACCAAGTTTAGAAGTCTATTTAAAAACTGTCTCTAAATGTGTTGCAAACCCGTTTATTTAATAATTACTTAGTAAGTGCCCAACCAAGAGCCCTGGGGATGGTGAGGATTATAAAGGCATATAAAATATATACCCTACCCTCAAGGAGTTGATTATAGGATTATTACCCCACTAGGAGTCTAACAGAGAAGGCAATGGCACCCCACTCCAGTACTCTTGCCTGGAAAATCCCATGGGTGGAGGAGCTTGGTGGGCTGCAGTCCATGGGGTTGCTAAGAGTCGGACACGACTGAGCGACTTCACTTTCACTTTTCACTTTCATGCATTGGAGAAGGAAATGGCAACCCACTCCAGTGTTCTTGTCTGGAGAATCCCAGGAACAGGGAAGCCTGGTGGGCTGCTGTCTATGGGGTTGCACAGAGTCTGGGCATGACTGAAGCGACTTAGCAGCAGTAGGAGTCTAACTATTAATATGCATGCATCCTAAGTCATTTCAGTAACGTCAGACTCTTTGCAACCCCATGGACTGTAGCCCACCAAGCTCTTCTGTCCAAGGGATTCTCTAGGCAAGAATACTGGAGTGAATTGCCAAGCCCTCCTCCAGGGGATCTTCTCAACCGAGGGATCAAACCTGCATCTCTTTACATCTCCTGCACTGGCAGGAAGGTTCTTTACCACTAGTGCCACCTGGGAAGCCCAACTATTAATATAATCAGTGTGTTTGCTCAACATTTCCCACTGTTGTTGTTTCACTTATTTCAAAATTCAGGGCCTACAGGCAATCCTGAAACAGAGGTACATGTTCCCTGATGTTGCCTCAACATCACCCTTTTGGCAACATTTGCATAGCCCAAGGTTTGGAGCTGGGAAGAACACGTCTACCCCTCTTCTGGGAGACCCACAGCAAATGAAATCTAATGGCAAAGCTGTGACTGTCACTCTTAAGCCCTTCATGAGCTACCAACCCCCCATCTCTCTTTGGTGGCTTCCTCTGATCTTTAGATGTGTCTAGCAGACTGCTTCGGAGAAGGCAATGGCAAGCCACTCCAGTACTCTTGCCTAGGAAATCCCATGGATGGAGGAGCCTGGTAGGCTGCAGTCCATGGGGTCACTAAGGGTTGGACACGACTGAGCGACTTCACTTCCACTTTCACACATTGGAGAAGGAAATGGCAACCCACTCCAGTGTTCTTGCTTGGAGAATCCCAGGGACGGGGAACCCTGGTGGGCTTCCGTCTATGGGGTCACACANGCGACTTCACTTCCACTTTCACACATTGGAGAAGGAAATGGCAACCCACTCCAGTGTTCTTGCTTGGAGAATCCCAGGGACGGGGAACCCTGGTGGGCTTCCGTCTATGGGGTCACACACAGTCGGACACGACTGAAGTGACTTAGCAGCAGCAGCAGACTGCTTTCTTAGGCTCTTTCTTAATCATTATTTCAACTGATTCTTGTAACTACACAGTAAGGCATTAAGATTAAGGGTGTTCACCCCACATGACAGATGGAAGAAACTGAGGCCCAGAGACACTTGCTTAATGGTCACCCAGCAGTGAGTGGGAGCCCACATCTCCAGGCCTTTGGCTATCTCTGGTGTTACACGACCCTCAGCCTAACTGACAGGTCTGGTGTGTGCAAGTCTTCACAATGACCATCTGTACAAAGCTGATTTAATCATTTCCACAGATGCTGCTTTGCCCTTTTCTTATGATATAATCAGAAAGCTTTAAGTTTGGAAGGCATCTTCCAAAAATAACTCTTCACGTCTTATCTTCTTGACTTTGCTTTCAACTTCATCTCTGATCTGTTTCTAACTTTGGACATGGGGTTTCTGAATTTGCACAAGCAGAGGAGGGAAGCCACCTGTTTCAAGGTAGCTATCTCAAAGCCCAAGAAATGCAGAAAGGTTTTTAAAGACACTATTTACATAACAAAATGAGCCAAAGAAAGCTGTCTGAGACTATTTTTCTCAAAGGTCAGACCCTGCTTTGTTAACAACCAAAAACCTGAACTCAAATGTCATGCACTAAAAGAGTTTTTCCCAGTGAAAGAGCAAATGGGGTCCATGAGACTCGGATAGTTAAGGACCTTCAGACATGAAAGACTATTTGGGAGCTAAAAGCAAAGTTAAGAAGCAATGTATATACTTTAAAATTTTGCAGATTTCCCAATTAAACAATAAATGAAACAAATGGATTGCTCTAACCTTATTCTATGATCCTCTTAAACTGAGATGGTAATTTAAACTGTAAATTGATAGTCAGTTGTAGATCACTACCTATCACAAGTATGAATTTATTGGGGAGCCCCCATAAATACAGTTGCCAGAAGGGACCCAAGAAATGCCCACTGCTATGAAAAAATCTACCTAATATCTGTATTGGGTGGGGCCTAGCCTGTGTTACACCCCACTGACATCACCAAGTCAATAAGTGAAATTAAGCCCACTTTATTCACAGGTGTACATTTCTGTGCATCATATGTAGGTGGTTAAAAATGATGTTCAGTTGAACACCATGCAAAACCAAAGTTGAAAGAAAATTGGTTGCTATTACAAGGAAATGCAGATTTAAGGAAGAAATTCTCATTAGCGCAGTTCCTTGGTATTAAAACATATTTGGATGCAAGACACCCCACTGTTTGGGGAGCTCCACAACCTAAGAAGGTGTGAGTTTTAGCCAAATTTCCTGCTGGCTTTTTGCCTCTCAGTTTCTACCCTTTAAAAGTTCATGAAGATAAATCGTGAAATATTTGACAAGTGTCACATTTGGAAATTAGTCAGTGTCTGACCGTATTTTCCCTGGGTGAGTTTCCTCCCTTGCCCTTCAACACCAAGGGCATTTGTTTAATCACAGTCTTTGCTTCTCAAGAGGTGTTTGCTGTTTCTATAATATTTATTCCCCCACCTGCAGTTGCAGCCCTTTGTCACAGGACAGTCATTGCCACAGCAGCCAAGTGTGACGTCACGATTGAGGGGGTGAGGACGGTGCACGGAGAAAAGAGAAAGAGAAGCTTTCTTCTCCAGGCTAAGTGTTCTGAGTCTTAAAACCATCGCTTCACCAATCAAAATATTTTAACAGAAAAACCCCTTGACAAAGCTGCATTTCCTCAGGGTCTCGGGTGTCACACACAAAGCATTTCAACAGAAGTGTAAGGGTTGTGTGTTGTGGGCTTGGGAAAGGGTAGAGATTTTTATCTCATTTTATTCTCATTCTGTACTACTGATATCTGCCAGGAAAATACATTAAACATATTCCAGAAAGAGTTGATTTAGTTGATGAAAAATGTGTCTCCTGAGACCAGAGAAGGTACATTTTCTGTCTTACTAGCATTTCCATAATAGGAACAATGTTTACATTTCCTCAGCCCATGGTAGAGCCTCTAATGTATTCATGTTCTTTCACTCTCCAGAGGCAGGAATTGAGGTATTTGAGATTTTATTTTTTTCAGCTACCGCATCAAGCACTTAAGATCTGACAATTGTGATGTGTATTCTCACTTGGCATTAAAAAATAAAAGCTTCAGTGTCTGCATTTGATTCGAGTCTCAGCTTGGTGGCTGATTAAGCAGGAACAGGGAAAGCCACTTTCTTCAGAAACGCGGCATCTTGGTTAATGTAGTGTAATATTATTGANGGGGGCCCCACTGGACAGAGAGCACGTGCTGGTCGCTGGGCACGTGCCCTGTGCAGGGTCCCAGCGCCACCCAGTCTGCCTCTCCCGGCAGGTTCTCCTGGGGGGAACGGCCGCCTCGGCCCTGGAAGGTGACCTTGGCTGTGAGCACCCCAGTTCTCCTCCCATTGCAGCCTCTTTTCCTGGGAGAAACCTTATTTTTCAAAGAGAAGGATGGTTTCAAGCTTTCGCTCCCTGAAAGGCTGCTGGTGGGCCGCTCCCTCCTGGGCCCCCGGCCACCCATCTTGCAACTCCTCACCCAGACTTAGAGCCAAACAGATTAGGAGCAGAATCATTCTAATCGAAAGAATAAATACGTGGGGGTGAGAAATGGATTATTAATTCAAGCTGTGGCCTCCGTCCCAATAACAAATGACCCAGCATTAGGGAGAGCCGGTGGCTCAATTAGAACGAATGTGGGCCGGTGCCTCCCCCCAGCTTGGGGGCCCCTGGGGTGGCAGTCCCCTCCCTCGCTGCCAGCCCCAGCCCCACGCTCTCGTTGACAGATCGGCAAGCCCAAACTGACAGCTCCTCAAACCTGCCCAAGAAGCCCAGCATTAATTAAGTCATTGCTGGACTGTAATTTCCTTGAGAAGTAAAAAATTCTCACACAAGAAAAGGTTACGGAGACCTTTTCTGTGTCAAAATTACCATGCCGCATGAATATTAATGCTCTTAATGAAGACAACCTTTTTTCATCAAGAAGGTTCTGGAGCAGGTGCCAAACCTGAAGCCTCACTCCATGGGCTCCACAGTCTCGGGGTGTCAGCACAAGGCAGTTTTACCATTAGAACCGACGTTCCCCCGACAGCCGCACCCCCTCCCCTGCCCGTGAGGCCTATTCTCTGAGGCTGTGGGGTCGGGGACCCCATGGGGGTCACAGGAGTGACTCGACCTTAGCTGAGGCGAGAGGAACTCGGTTCTGCACACAAGTCACACCCGCCCTCCAGGGATCATAGACCAGGACAGCTTACCTGTCCCCAGTGCCCCCGGGACACGAAGGGGACCCTGCTGCCAAACCCAGCGAGACCTGGTGTCTCCTCCAGCCCCTCGCTTCTGCCCACATGCCTCACTGGAGGACACCCTGGGCATCGCCCGTCCTGGGCATCTGCTGGGAGGGGTCTTGGCCTGGGCGGCTGCCTGTCGATGCCCAAGGCAGGCCAGGCCTGCGCCGACACCAGGAGCCTTTCCTGAGTGTCCCGCTCGAGAGGGGCCTTGAGTGGTTCCTCTGTGTCTCTGAGCTTTGCTTTTCCTCCTGGGAGCTGGGCGCCCCTCCTTCCCTGGTCTGCATCTGGAGAAGAGGGATGACTCAGGGCTCCTCCTTGAGCATGTGGGCTCCTCTCATGATAGAAACTGACGTCCACACGCTCGTTCGTCATGGTTCAGTCAGAGGTCTGGTCCTCGGCCCTCATCTCCCTAGGCTTTGGGCCCTTGATTTTAAAAAAAATGCTGGAAACAAAAACGTGGGCACCAGCCTGGGTAGAGAGACCGTCTCTGTGTTGACAGGAGGGTTGGGGCTTCCCCAAGACTAATGAAATCACTGCCTCCTAGGAAGGGAAGAGATGACTTATAAAGGCCACTTGGGAACCAACCGATTACCTGCTGCTGCTGCTGCTAAGTCACTTCAGTCGTGTCCGACTCTGTGTGACCCCATAGACGGAAGCCCACCATGCTCCCCCATCCCTGGGATTCTCCAGGCAAGAACACTGGAGTGGGTTGCCATTTCCTTCTCCAATGTGTGAAAGTGAAAAGTGAAAGTGAAGTCGCTCAGTCGTGTCCGACCCTTAGCGACCCCACGGACTGCAGCCTAGCAGGCTCCTCCATCCATGGGATTTTCTAGGCAAGAGTACTGGAGTGGCTTGCCATTGCCTTCTCCGAACCGATTACCTAGGCATTGTTAATTTTGCATCGAGAACTCAGGAGCTGGTGTGCGAGCCTCCGCGTGGTACCCAGCACATCTCTGGACTCAGCAGCCACTGCCACCCTTGGGCCCCTCCCCGCTCCAAAGCCTTGGGACAAAAAGCTGCAGGGACCCTGCAGCTGCGTCTCCCTTCTGTCCTTACCGGTTATTCACCTGTGACGTAATAAGGGCTGTGGCCACCCAGTAGCAATAAATCTGGCCATTTCAGTTGAGCCACGTAATACCCTGTGTGTATCTAAAAGGTGCGCGTGATATATAGTTATGGGTGGTGATGTAATAGCTATAGATTTATAATGCGTCAAAGGAGCGTAGTTTTATTATAAAGAACAGTAGTTGCAATCTTATTATTGTTTATTGCTGACGCCAGTGCAGGCCTGCAGTAACATTCAGGTTCCGACTAGCAAGATGTCTATTGTCACTGGTTTTGCCAGAACGGCGCTGCTTCTGGCCCAGCGTCAGGTGGTGTGGTCCTGGTGCTGACAACTGTCGCCTGGTTGCTGGGAAGCCCAGAGCAGCTCGGACCCCTGCCTCTGCTCGAGGAGGGGCCACAGGGGCCGGGAAAGTTCAGCAGGTGCTGTGGGACGCTTTCCTTGTTACATGGGCCCTGAGGCTTGGCAGGACCATCGTGTCCCCCACTGGCTACAGTAGGTTCTTCACCCAGCGTCCCCAAAGATTTTCTCCACTTTCCCTGGGAAACGTGGGGCCCAGGTGGAAAAATCAAACCCTCAGACGCAAGCCTACGGGCTCCTCCACCGGTTTGGTCGCTGAGGGGCTCTGCTGATCAATAGAATAGGGGGTGACATTTCAGCCTCGTTACATAAAGTGGGGCTGCAGCCCCCAGCTGAGTGAGGCCCCGGGGTCTGGGGAAGGAGAGGTTCCTGCATTAATGACGGACTAGCTCAGGGCAGGCCACTCCTAGAAACAATTCCTTTATTTGCAGCAAAGGAACTCTCATATTTTTCACATGGTGCTGAAGCCTGATTGAAAATGATAAAAAAAAAAATAATAACAAATGATCAAACGTATCATCACAACCATCAGTGAGTTCCCACAACCAAGACAGCCAAGTGGGCAGAGTTCTGAGAGCGGTGCCCCTGCCCGGCTGGCCGGGGTGGCTTGGGAACCCTCGATCCCAGTGAAGATGAAACCCAGAATCGTCTGACCTCAGCCAGACATCCCAGCAAACCTCCCCTCTGAGCTCCGGGGCACAGAGCTGGGCATCTCCTGGGGAAGAGTGGTCCCTCCTGGGGGTTCTTCCTGGACGACAGGGGGCCCGAGGTGGGGATGAACGTGCCTGCTGCAGTGCTCCTCTGAGGGTTTGCTGGGCACAGGGGTCATGGGAGGGGACGGAGTCTTGTGCGAACACTCCTGTTAGGCGTCGCCCACCTGGCAGTCTGCTCTTCACCTTCTCTTGGGCAGACGGCCTCCGCCTTGGTTTCTCCGGCCTCGGTGGACGTGCACACGAGACAGTGCCAGTCCCTTCATCCGGCAGCTGGGGTCGCTGTACTCCAGTGCCCGCTTACCTGCACACCCCCCACCAAACAGGCCAATCGAACCTCACACACAACGCTGGGTGCTTTTGGCCATTGACGTGTCCCGAGAGTCGCCAGGGCCTTGATTTATAGGCCTGGAAGCCAGAAGCTTCCTATTGCAACCCAGTGGGCCTGGTTTCCATCCTCATTACTGACTTTCCACTGGGAAATAATTAGGTGACAATGACCAAACACAGCCCCCAGACAGCAGGTTCTCCATAAATGCTTGTCGGATTAAAGGAAAGTGAATTCGTTCTATTTATACAAAAATAACGAACTAGAGGCTGGAGGAACAGCCAAGTGGTGGGCTTGGGGGTGGGGAGGGGCACCCGTCCGGGAATGGGATCCGGTTCACCAAGGCGGGAGCTGCAGGGTCCAGCTGGCCTCCCGGCATCTGAGAAGCTCTGAAGGAGGGGCGTTTGCTCCCGTTGGCGTCTCCCGGCCAGCGGAGGCCCTGGCCACCGCGCCCCTGGACGGCGAGCCAGCCGGGTGACGCGCGCCCGCAACCCACGAGCGCATCCCCCGAAGTGCCGGCCGCTGCCTCCCGGGACTTAATCCCGCCGAGCCCCGCCCACCCTGCGCACGCCGTAACGTGGCATTTTAATATCCCGGGCCCGTGACATTTACACACCGCTTGAACTTTACTTCAGTGGCTTGTATATTACCATCTGCGCTCCTTCAGAAGTGTGGCTTCAACGCAGTTTATTCTCCATCGTAGAGTTATTTCCGGACTTTGCTACAGTCACATTTCGCTGGCCTCCAACAGCTTTAAGCTCCTCATAACAGTTACCATGGAATGTTCTATTTCAAGGTAAAGCTAAGGCATGTGGTAATTAAACATATAAAATAAAACCGCAAAACATTGTTTCTATACATTTAATGCAGAGAGAGAAAAAAAAAAGCCCAAGTACTACTTCCTGCTTGTCTACAGAGAGACCCCGAGGACTATTCCGACAGCGGCGGAGCAGAGAGGGCCTCCTGCCCGCAGGCCCCCAGGTTCTGAGCCGTGGAGGCGGCGTCATCCGCTGCCTCCAAGGCTGGGGGACAGAGTGACCAGCTGCTCCTGGATGGCAGGAGGGTGAGTCCCGTATGTTGTGGCCTCCCCACACCGTCCTTGACTGTGCAGAACAGGACAGGCCTGTGGGGGGTCATCTCGCCAGTCCCTCTTCTGCCCCTGGAAGCCGAGTGTATTTAAAGCTGGTGGCCCCGGTGTATTCCCACCCACATCACAAATCACTGTCCAACCCTGCTTCCCCAGGAGGCAGCAGGGTAAAGAAGATACACTCCTTAAAGAACAGTGGCCTATAACCCTGTGAGGAAAGGCATGCCGAGGGCATCCTTGTCACTGGGTAGGGCTTCCGCGGGGGACACGTCGCTCGTTTGCCCTGGGAGGTGCTGCTGGGGACCCACCAGGCCCACTGGGCCACCCAGACCTGTCCGGCCGCTCCACCCCCAACTGCCCCATCAAGGGTTCCTCTTCCAAACTCAGCGCCGGGAGCCGAGCCCCAGACAGTTCTAGCTAGGGTCTGGCCGTCTCCGCTCTTTCCACGGGCACTGCTTCCTCCTCGGAGTCCTGTGCCTTGGTCTGCAGAACTGGGGAGGGTGACGGCCACGGAGGTGCTTCCAGCTGCCCAAGAGGAAGCTCAGTGCTGGGAAACGGGACTGAGGGGGTGGTAGGGCAGCCGGGCTGGGTCTGCAGGCAGAGGGGCATCTCAGTTAAGGAGAGTCCACAGGGAGGGTCCCAAGGGCCGTCCACCTGTCCTTGGGCTTTCCAGACTGTCAGGTCAGCTCCCACAGGACTGGAAGTCGTCTCTGACCCAAGCCCACTCAGGGGTTGCAGCATGATGTTGGTAAGCATCTCCCTTGGCCGTGACAGGCTTCTCCCTGTGTGCAAGGAAGGTCCTGGTGGCGGCTGTTGAGCCATGTTGCAGCAGGCAGAGTCCATCCACCCGGGGGCACGAGGTCCTCGGGGTGTCACCAGGGAGCAGTGTGGATACAGGAGGGGAGTTGCCCAGGACGTCATTCCCGCCTCCAGGCCTGGCTCAGAAGTCTCCCAGAAGGGGAGATGCCCGGCTCTTGTGCCCAGTGGCTGCTCCACTCAGGCCCGCCCCTGCTGAGATGACCAAATGGTGTCACCCCACGAGGCCATGACCAGGGCCCCCAACAATCAGAGAACCATCATCTGTGGGAGCTGCAACACTGCGATTCAGGACAGACCGGCCCGCGTGAGTGGAAAGAGGATGGCCTTGCCAAGAAGCGATCTGGGGACAGTTTTTGTCCGTTCAGAAAGCGGACAGCCCAACGTCTTGATCTGTGGTGGAGGAATCACACACATGGGATCCGCTTGACCTCCAGAGGACCGGAGGCCCAAGGCAGCCGAGTGTCCATGGGGTCCAGCCCCATGAAGGCCTCTGCGCGCCGCCCTGGTTGTCGCCGGCCCTGCTGGGGAGCAGCCCCTGCCTCTGCGGGGAGGGGCCGCCCGGAGCTCTCTGCCCAGGTCTCCGCCGCACCCTGGGCGTCTCTGCCCTGGGCTGGCTTTCAGCGCACCCTCTCACTTGACACACTGTCCTGTGTGTTCAGGGGCCTCAATAAGTCCTACGGGGCCCCCTAGCAGGTTGTCAGACCCGAGTCAGGGCCTGGAAACCCCCAAACGCAGCCGTTGCTGTCAGAGGCGAAGGTGTTCTTTTGTAGACTGCTCCCTAACTTCCAAAGACTGGATAATCTTTTTCATCTTCATGGAGAATTTTGAGACGTACAAGTTGACAGAACAGTGTCATGAGTCCCCCTCTCCCTCCAGGTACCCATCACCAATTTCCCAAAATAGCAAGGGCCCACGCGGCCGCTTCCACTTCCAGTGACTCCTCTGCTCCCGCATCCAGGTTACTTATTTTGGAGTAAACTCCACCGGTGGCTCGGTGGTAGAGAACCCGCATGCCATACAGGAGACCTGGGTTCAATCCCTGGGTCGGAAAGATCCCCTGGAGGAGGGAAAGGCAACCCACTCCATTGTTCTGGCCCGGAGAATCCCATGGACAGCCCATGGGGTCACAAAGAGTTGGACATGACTGAGCATATATGCAGCCACACGTGACTTTATTTCCCGATAAGGTTTTCACTCCGTGCCTTGACTCCTTTTTTGGTCCTGTGCCTGTCCTCTTCTTTCCTACTCTGCTCTCTGGATCTGTCTCTCATTTTTCTCTCCCCTCGCCTCTTTCGCTCCACCTTCTTCCCTTGATGTCCCAACACTTTCATAACTTTCATCCAACTTTCTTTCTCCCCTTTCCTCTTCTCTTCTGAATTATAGGTGGCCATAAAATGGAGTTAAATATACATTTTATTTACCAAAAATTGTATCTGTACTCTGTTGTTGATTTTAAAATCAGATGAGCTTGGAAAGAGAAAAAGAAAACTAAATCCAATTGTCTCTCAGTACTTTCGTGGTCTTTTCTCCCACCTGCCTCCCCAGCTTTATTGAGGTATAATTGACAAATAGGCGTGTGAGACAGTGAACATCTACACAGGGATGCTTTGATGCGTGTGCACAGTTCGAAAGGAGTCCCCCCCATCAAGTTAATTAACACATGGTCACCTTCCAAGTGTATTTTCTTCCCTTGATGTCCCAACACTTTCATAACTTTCATCCAACTTTCTTTCTCCCCTTTCCTCTTCTCTTCTGAATTATAGGTGGCCATAAAATGGAGTTAAATATACATTTTATTTACCAAAAATTGTATCTGTACTCTGTTGTTGATTTTAAAATCAGATGAGCTTGGAAAGAGAAAAAGAAAACTAAATCCAATTGTCTCTCAGTACTTTCGTGGTCTTTTCTCCCACCTGCCTCCCCAGCTTTATTGAGGTATAATTGACAAATAGGCGTGTGAGACAGTGAACATCTACACAGGGATGCTCTGATGCGTGTGCACAGTTCGAAAGGAGTCCCCCCCATCAAGTTAATTAACACATGGTCACCTTCCAAGTGTATTTTTATGTGAGATCATTTAAGTTCCACCCTCATAACTAATTTCAATTATACAGCACAGCGTTAGCACTCTAGTCACCATGCTGTACTTTAGACCCTCAGAACTTATTCATTTACAGCTGAAAGTCTGAACTCTTACCAACCACTCTCTGTCTCCCCAAACCCCTGTGCCCTGCCCCTGCAACCACTTTTCAGATTTTTCTTTATCTTCCCTACCCTCCTAGGGGGCTTCCCAGGTGGCTCAGTGGGTAAAGAACCCGCCTGCAGTGCAGGAGGTGCTGGGTCAGGAAGGTCCCCTGGAAAGCAAATGGCAACCCACTCCAGTATTCTCACCTGGAGAATCCCATGGACAGAGAAGCCTGGCAGGCTACAGTCCATAGCTCACAGAGAACTGAGATGACTGAAGCAACTTAGCACGCACATACCCTCCTAGTCATTCAGTGGCATCCAATCAAAGGGGAGAAGTCACCCTGCACTTGCCCCAAACCAGTGGGTGGAAGGTCTTACTGGAAGGAGGGACTTGCCAGTGGAGCAAGCTTATCAGAGTAAGCCTGTGGTGTTGAAAGTGAGCTCAGTGGTCAGACTCCCGAAAAGGCACTGCCAGTGGCTTTGCACTAGGTTCCCAGCTGAGTGAGGCTGGCAGGACTGCCAGCTCTTTTGAGAAGTGGAACTCAGTGTGAACAGTGACGAGCAGAGATGGTCCAGTGAGCAGGGTCAAGTTCTACAGGGACAAGTCAAGGTCAGAGAAAAGCAAATTTGCCAACATTTGTCATGATAGGAAGACTACCATCGTTTGAATGTTAGGATTAGTGTTTAATAAACATCATTGCTTCTGTCCTTCCCCACCGCCTTTCTGTAGTCGGTCATCAGAAGACAGAAATAGTCCATGAACAGGAGAGGGTCAGAGCAGAAGTTGGGGCTCAGCAGGTGACACGGATATGGTCCACCATACAGGAGTTGGTCCTGAAAAGCTCACCTTATTCCTCCTGGAAACAACTGGACTGTCCGCTCTTCACCCTGGGGATCAGATCTGTTCCCTATGCGTTCGAGGCCCTGCAGCCTCCCCACACCTCGAGGTAGAGACCTCGATTCCTCAAGAGGACCAAGGAGAAAGGAGGGTGAATTGGGGTGTTCGCTGAGCACCCTCAACCTGGAGAGGACGTGTGGCCAGGACCGTGAGCCAGGCGTCTTCTCAAGGGCATGTGGGGAAGAGTGGGGCAGTAGTTCGCTATTGTGCAGCCTGACATTTATATGCAAAGACCTGCCCTGTCCCCACACCTAAGGAGGGGCTGCCACCCCCATTTAAAGGATGGGAGGGACCTCCCTGGGGCTGGGAGGGACCTGGGTGTTCCCCTCGTGGCCTAGACGGAGGCTGAGACCCGACGTGGATGGGGGGAAGGTGACCCTTCCTCCTGGGACCTGCACTGCCACCCCCTCCTTCCAGAAACACAGCCTGGAGCAGCTGAGGTCAGAAAGAGCCATCTGGGGACCAGAAGCCATCTGGGCGGAGGGCGGTGTGAGATGGGCCCTGGGGGTGTCTCCCAGTAGCCCCAGCCTCGACAGCGGTTCTGGGTCCTTGTTTATTTCTTGCCTACCGCGCCTGGCTCCCACTCCCATGTGGTTTATGTTATGTGTGGTAAAGAGATGACCGTAAAAAGCCTGCTCTGGTTTGGTCATTTGGGCTATCCACCAGGGAGTCCCAGAGGCCCGGCTCTGAGCCGGGACTGGGCATAAATCACTGCGTTGCCCTAGCAGGGGGACCAGGCCACCCCCCTTTCCAGGCTCCACAGGCCGGCCTGCTGGACCCTCCACCTGGGACAGCCTGGGCCCCTCCCATGCTGGGTCCTTATCTCCGTCCTTGCTTTCCACCCGGCATCACAGGGTTGCCAGGAGAACTCCTTGCAGGGTCTTCATCCCACAGGGCGGCCAGCACCCCTGTCTGCCGTCTGGGGTCAAGGGTGGGCTGGAGGGTCCCAGATTGGGACACCAGCTTGCAGCCTCCCCGGGGCCCACCACCTGCACAGATGCCCGCGGTACGCGCAGAGCACAGAGCCTCGACAGTTGGAGGACTGAAGAGGGCACACCCTCCATCCACCCAGGGGTGGAGGGCCGGGGCAGTGCAGAGGCTCCGCCTGGGGCCCCAAGCTCACCACACCCAGCCCCACCTCCTCCTCCATCTGGTGGGGACACTTCTTTATTATTCCCACTGAGATGCCCCCACACTGAATCCCCACACCCAATTCTCTCCCACTGCCATGTCTTTGCAGAGAAAGGAACAGTACTTGCAAAACAGGGGCATGGGGACATGTGCTATTTTTATTGGGTTTTTTAAATTTGACATCCAAGATGTTACATGAAGGAGGAAGGATGCAATCAGACGATGATGTCTAATTATTTCAGATTTTGCAATGAGCAGTTCGACCTCATCAGTGAGTGTACGACCAATAAACAGTGTGGCTCCTCTGGGCCTGTATCGGGCAGCTGCCTTGCTGTTATTTTCCAGGTGCTTTCTAAGAAATGACCGTCCCGAAGTCAGAGGCCAGAGTAGGCTGGTGCTGCCGAGAGGGTGTCAGTGATCACACTGAAGCAAACACAGAGCAGTGTCTGGCGTCTCCCCCAGCCCTGGCGTCGAGGCTGCCCCTTGCAGCGACCACATCAGGGAAGATGACCGCAGCCCGGCCAGCAAAAGGAGCGTCCCCAGGCCCCAGTGAGTCCTCACGTGGCTAGATAGTCACCGACTTGTCCTGGGCAAGCCAGTAGCATGTGCCCCGCAGAGCTGAGAGCCGTCCCTGGCTCGGGAGCAGCACTCAGGTTTTCATCAGAGTCCTCTTAGTTACTGGCAGCAGGCTGGATTCCATGTGAGCTCCGGGGGGAAGAGTGCCTGCAGTGCTCCTAACACTGCCCTTGGGGCCTGGCACAGAGTAGGAGCTCAGCAAACCTTCACTGGAGGGATAAAAACACACCTCTCCTGCCCTCCGGGGCTCCCAGTCCCCGGAATCTGAATTATTTTATCACCTGGGCACTTGGACGCGTGAGTGTGAGTGTGTGCATCTGAGGATGAGCTGTGCATCTGAGTGTGCATCGTGTGTGGGGCTTTGTGAACGTGAGTCGCGGGGTGTAGATTGTGCCCAGGAAGGAGCTGTGCACGAGTTGTGAGTGTGGACCGTGTCAGGGGCGCTGCGCCCTGGATGGGGTCAGAGATGGACTTGGGTCGAGGGCACTGTGTGTGGAATGTTGAACGCAAAAGAGTAACAGGTGACCCTGCACTCCCACGAGTAAACACGCTGGACCCCACCGTGGGGCAGGCGGGCCTGGGTGCCCCAGCCCTGCCTGGAGATGAGTTCGCCTCAGATGCCCCTGGTTCCCCAAGACAGGGGTGGACCCCAGCCCCTAGGCATACTGCAGGGCCCCAGCCCTCACCCCAACACAAGCTGTCCCGCCGTGGGGGTCAGAGGGGCGCTCTGGGCCCTAATCTTGCCCCCCCACCCTGGGCCAGCCCCAGCCCTAGCCCAGAGCGTGCCTGTTATGGGAGCTGGGTGTCTGGACCCCCGGGACTTGCGCCTGCCCCCGCAGCCGGGGCCCCTGTGCTGGGCACTGGTTGCCGTGATGACAGGCTGCTCTGCCCCTACTGCGGCTCTGTAGAGGTGAAGGGACACTGGCCCTGCCTGGCTGGTAGCGTGTGCCCTCACCGAAATAGCACTCCTTTTCTTGACAGCAAATGTTAGGCTCTCGGTGAACACAAGGGCTGTGTAAATCCAGGAATTTTTGACACAAGGGGGCAGAGGTCGCAGGGGTGTGCGCACCAGGGGCCTGGATGGCCAGCTGGGGTGGAAGCCCGTGGCTGGGCTGCGGTCGCCTGGACAGAACTGCAGGCCAGGGACTCACGTTTCCAGTGCAAGGTGTGGGCATTGGGCAAAGCCATCTCCCCGGGGGCAGCTCGGGCAGTTCCCTGCCCCCACGGGGTGAGAGGGCTCAGAGGGGCTTCGGGGCTGCCCTGGGCTGCCGTCGGTGTTGGGGGGACAAGGTAACAAGGTGGGTGGCGGAAGGACAGGAAAGGGCATTCAGTCCCGGGGCGGAGGTGAGTGCCTGAGTGCCAGCGGGGACCCCTCTAAGGGGAGCGCCCACGTGCCGGGGACGGTGCTGTGTCTTCCCTAGGGGTCGCTTCCTGGAGGAAGTGCTTGGCGAGGCTGAGTGGCCCAGGTGTGAGAGAGCGGGGCGTGAGAGGCTCTGCTCCTAGCCTTGGACCCGCCAGGCCCGGCGTGTGCTCTGTGAGTGTGTCTGTGTGTGCGCTCCAGGCATATCTGCACGTGTGCACATGCCTGTGTGTATATGTGTGTGTGAGGGTGTGTGTGTGCACGTGTATAAATGTATGTGAGTATGTGCGCATGTGTTTATGTGTGTATCTGTGCATGTATATGCGTGTGCGTGTGTGTATGTGTGTATATGTGTGTGTGTGAGGGTGTGTGTGTGCACGTGTATAAATGTATGTGAGTATGTGCGCATGTGTTTATGTGTGTATCTGTTCATGTATATGCATGTGCGTGTGTGTATGTGTGTAGATGTGTGTGTGTGAGGGTGTGTGTGTGCACGTGTATAAATGTATGTGAGTATGTGCGCATGTGTTTATGTGTGTATCTGTTCATGTATATGCATGTGCGTGTGTGTATGTGTGTATATGTGTGTGTGTGAGGGTGTGTGTGTGCACGTGTATAAATGTATGTGAGTATGTGCGCATGTGTTTATGTGTGTATCTGTTCATGTATATGCGTGTGCGTGTGTGTATGTGTGTGTGTGTGAGATGTGTGTGTGTGAGGGGGTGTGTGTGCACGTGTATAAATGTATGTGAGTATGTGCGCATGTGTTTATGTGTGTATCTGTTCATGTATATGCATGTGCGTGTGTGTGTGTGTGTGTGTGTGAGGGTGTGTGTGTGCACGTGTATAAATGTATGTGAGTATGTGCGCATGTGTCTATGTGTGTATCTGTTCATGTATATGCGTGTGCGTGTGTGTATGTGTGTGTGTGTGAGACGTGTGTGTGTGAGGGTGTGTGTGCACGTGTATAAATGTATGTGAGTATGTGTGCATGTGTTTATGTGTATATCTGTTCATGTATATGCATGTGCGTGTGTATATGTGTGTGTGTGTGTGTGAGACGTGTGTGTGTACCCCCCACTAACACACAATGGGACACCTGGCCTCATCTTTCTCAAGAAGGCCTAGAAGTGCCCCCCAGGCCTGCTGCTCTTGAGGCCGAGGGAACGTGCTGCGTGTCTGCGGCCAGGCTCTGCACCCAGGCCTGGCTCCCGAGCTCCTCTCCAGGCCCTGGCCCGGGGCTCTCACCCACATCCGCTGGCCCTGGTGGATCCCCTGCTCGGCCGCAGGCGTCTGTGTCCCTCTGCCATCTCCCAGCCAACCTGCAGCCTGGCGAGGGCGGCTGCAGACACGCTGCGGAACGCTAACGTGATGGATCCCAAATCATTAGGCTTTCGTTGTATTTTTGAATGAGCATTAAAATTCGTCTCTGGGAAATGTTGAACAGCAAATGAACAAAGCCCCAGAACAGCCCTAATCCGTCTCCTTAATGCATGCACCAGAGGGTGCTGTGCAAACGGCTCTGACTGGGAACAGTCACCATTTCCAAATACATTGAGGTTCCATTTAAAAAAAAGGCAAAAACGCCTTACTGTAGATTTCTGCTTCCCTCTAGAAGAAAAAGCACGATACTCTTTTAAGTTGAAGCAGTGAAAAAAAAAAAACTTGTGAAATATGTGATGTGGTGTTTTTACCAACTGTCTAAATAAAGGTTTAGTGAGTCACTATGGAAAACAGAAAATCTTTCTTTATTTTAAGAGCTGCAGTTTAAGAGGTTTTTTTTTTTAAAAAAAATGCAAAAGCTTCCCTTAGGTTTGTAACTTAAACATTGCCCATCTGCTAGATTCTCCCCTGGCCTGAATTTATAGCAAATCTGAGGTTTTATTTTTCAAAAGACGCACTTTGAAAATGTGCCGTTTTGGCCAGCAGCACCCACACGGAGGGAGAGCCGCACTCTCGTCCATGCGCACGCGGAACGAGTGAAGTGGGACCACTGTGCGCAGCTGGACACCCGGCGGGTGGGGGAGGGACGGAAGAAGAGGTCCCCTCCCAGCCGAGCCTGTTTCCCAAAGTCACAGAGGAAAAGCGAGGGGACCACGTCTCCTGAGTGTCCGCCTGGTGACCTGGGGAGAGATGGCCGTCCCCACTGGCCCAACAGTGCAACTCTGAGGCCGGGCCTCACATATTAGCTCCTTACTTTCAAAGAATGCCCTCCACTTTTTGCATCCTCCAGATTTTTGCCCCAAATGCTCCAGTTCACTAGAATCTTATGCCAATTGAAAATGCACCTCAATTTTTTTTAATGAAGTAGAATCAATTGCCATGACTTGAGAAATTAAATCCAAATATTGGAGCTTCAAAGGGATTTCCCCTGGGGGCTCAGGTGATAGAGAATCTGCCTGCAAAGCAGGAGAGCCAGGTTCGATCTCTGGATCAGGAAGATCCCCTGGAGAAAGGAATAGCTACCCACTCCAGTGTTCTCACCTGGAGAATCCCCTGGATAGAGGAGCCTGGTGGGCTGCAGTCCATGGGGGTCATAGAGAGTTGGACACGACTGAGTGACTTTCACTCTCACCTTTTCACCAGTGTCTAAGGCCCAGGTAGTTATCGTGACTCCACCTTGCATCTCTGTCTTGGGGTCCCTTTATTAATGAAGTCATCCGCCTTCCTAAACACAACCACACACGTGTTCCCAACCACATCTATAAAACTATCTAATGCTCTTTTTGAAACCAGGCATCTTCCAGCCATCGTAATTGCAGTTTTCCTAGACCTTTAACTGAGGAGCAGCCACTTATGAAGTTTTGATGTGGTAGCTGATCAGACAAGTAAAACACACAGCCATGATTTATGGGGCTGTGTATCGTGCATGCGCCAATGTGAGCCCACCGTGGCCTGGGTGGGGAAACGTGCTAGGCACACAGCTTTGTGCCAACTGCAGGCTATGAACGGTAAAGAGAAAAATGCTAGATTTTACAGGAAAATCATATTCATAAATCTCCTGCAGTGAATTACAGTATAACTCAGAGCTGTCTCTGTTTTTCTGTTGCGACAAATTCAGTTCTGTTTTTCAGCGCAGAAACGGTAAGCAAAGTGGGAGCCCCCCTGCACACGCATTCCAGCCCATTCACAGTGACCTCAGGGCAGCTCCACAGCGTGCCCAGCCGTCTGGGGGTCTGTCATCTTCCCCATGCGAGGGCCCGGCTTCTGGCGACCCCGGGGACCTCCTCAGGCGTCCGGGATCCCGTCCTGGGGCACTTTTGTCCTCTTGACATGGGCAGTGCCACTTCCCAGGGCTCCCCCGAGGCGGACGGTCCCACAGAAGCCTGCTCAGCCCGGGGCTGCCCTCGTGGGACCCGATTGCTCTGCTTTCTTCACCTTGCTATCATGGGAGTGGTTTGTCTTCAAACAGTGAGGGGACACGTTCATGCTTTAGACATCCGTGAGCTAGCTAAACGACATTGAAGCATCCCACTTGCTCATGTTGTATTGCCCCTTCCGGGTGGTCTTCTTCAGGAAGCCTGCCACTCTGGGTAGACCCCAACCCTGCCGCTTAGCTGTCTGGCTTCCTGGGTCAACCAGGCTCTCTGGGGGGAGCTCTTCACCTGTCGGGGGGATGGCTACACCCTCCACGGGGCCTCCAGGAGATGACACACACAGGCTTCAAGCCCAGAAGCTGGACCTGGGCCTCCATGGGGTGGGTGCTCTGCGGACCTGTGAGGTGCCTGCCTCCCCTCCTCACGGACCCCTAATCCTAGACGCTGTTTCCTCCTGGACATTTCCCTGATGGGCTGGAGAGATGCCCCATGGCTCCCGAGTCCCCAGCCCCTTGGTGGCATCTGGCTGACCACTCATGGCCTGAGACATCCTCCCCTTGGGTATGTGGTCTCGAGGTCTGCTTATTGCAAATCCCAATACTCTGGCCCAATTCCCCTTTCTTGGAACAATCCCGGTTGGCTCTCTCAGACAATGCCCGCTGGGGGACGGAGCGCCTTGACTCAGATCATCTCCCACCTCCACGTAACCCTGGGGCAGCGCAGCATCTTGCAGGGGAGTTTGGACAGTGACTCATGGGGAATAGATCACTGTTCTCCCTCAAGATGGGCCTCGGACCACAGCCCTAATACCATCCAGGACTCTTCCTGCCGGGACCCCAGGATGTCCCGGGACTTCCTACCAGAAGCTCTCATGGTGCCCAGAGGCCTCCACAGATGGCACTCAGGGACGGCTGAGTTCCCAGACTGGGCTGGAACATGCAGAGGGAAGCCGGGCGTCCTCCGAAGTCTCGCAGCTGAGGGCCGCAACAACCCCCTGAAGAGAAGCAGCCCCCTGGCCACCCTGCCTGGGGGGTGAGAGGCCTGGTGCTGTAGGGGCTACAGTCATGGCAGGTTCGATCACTCCCCGAACTGGCACGGATCAGAGCTCTGACTGTGCAAAGGGAGATCAGCTAACTGAGGTCCACATAGCGGGTGGCTGTGTGTCCATCCAGGTGGGTTTCAGGCCCCAAGTATCCACTGCCCCCAACGCCCTGGGCCCTGGCCTCCTGCCATGAGCTTGTACTTGAGGGTGCGGCCCGGGCCTCCCCTGGGGGAGGGTCTTCTGTTCCCCCTTCCGTCCCAAGCTCAGCCCTAGCCTGACTCGGTCTCCTGCTGCCTCCAGCTTGACGGATGCGCCCAGCAGGACCCCCGAAAGGCTGGAGCATCCGGGGTGGGGTGGGGCAGCTGGAAGATGGGTTGGGAACGGGAATTCCAGGAGCAAAGTGCCATCACCCTCTAGGAGTCAGGTCGAGGGGGCTGGGAGCTGAGGGACGCAGAGCCACGGGAGACCCACAGGGCCTGGCCCTTGAGAAGATGGCAAGGATGAGCCATAGAGGTGCTGAGGAGAACCCATGGGCTGATCAGTTTTCCACGTCCACCAGCCTTGGTCATGGTGCCCGGGTTTTGTCAAACACTGGTCATCACTCTGGAGATTGTTTCTTAGGTGTGGTCAACGCTGCAGTCAGGAAACACTGGTAAAGCTGGTTGTGTGTGTGTGAGTCATGCAGTCGTGTCCAACTCTTTGCAACCCTGTGGACTGTAGGCTGCCGGGCTCCTCTGTCCATGGGGTTTCCCAGGCACAAATATTGGGTTGCCATGCTCCTCCAGGGGATCTTCTTGACCCAGGGACTGAACCTGGGTCTCCTGCATTGTAAGTGGATTCTCCACTGTCTGAACCACCAGGGAAGTTGGTCACTCTCCCCAATGTAGGGTAGGTTCTCACCTGGTCAGAAGGGGCCGTCAGGGCCGAGACAGGATTCCTGAAGAAGAAAGAGTTCTCCAGACTCAGGACCATCACGTCCACTGCCCCAGGTCTCTAGGTGGATTCCACTTGCCCTAATCTCTAATCAGTTAGGAGGGTCTGCAGGACTGCCCCCTGGGTCTCTAGGCTGCCCCCCTTGCCCTGAAGATTTCTCACTCACCAGCCTCCACCGTCACACAAACTGATTCCTGGAAATAGACCTCTCTGTCTCCCTCTGTTTTTCTGGAGACTCTGAACCGAAGCAACACCCAGAGTCAGAAAAACCTCGATTTGGTTGGCAATTATTTAGAGCAAAAAGGGACACTATCGATTTGCTTGGCATTTGCACAAGGGAGCAAGGGCACCTTTGAACTCCAAACCTTACCTTTCAAGTCTCTGTCTGTGGGACCCTCAGGGAGGGTGTGATCGCTGACCCACTAAAAACCAGTGATTATCCTAGAAATGACGCTGAGCCGTTAAAGAAAGGAACTATTTTTAAAAAGTGAATTCACACACGCATGCGCATGCTCCTGTGCATGCTGGTGGCACACGGCTGAATTTAGATTGAAGAAATATTTTCTGATAGAAGTCGGGCTTGATAAAAGGAATGCACACTGCCATGTGTGAAAGTACGTATTAATAATTAAGCCATGCGATCATTACCTCAGGATATTATTTCTTAAATATCTCTTGCAAAGGCAATATGATNGAGGGTCTGCAGGACTGCCCCCTGGGTCTCTAGGCTGCCCCCCTTGCCCTGAAGATTTCTCACTCACCAGCCTCCACCGTCACACAAACTGATTCCTGGAAATAGACCTCTCTGTCTCCCTCTGTTTTTCTGGAGACTCTGAACCGAAGCAACACCCAGAGTCAGAAAAACCTCGATTTGGTTGGCAATTATTTAGAGCAAAAAGGGACACTATCGATTTGCTTGGCATTTGCACAAGGGAGCAAGGGCACCTTTGAACTCCAAACCTTACCTTTCAAGTCTCTGTCTGTGGGACCCTCAGGGAGGGTGTGATCGCTGACCCACTAAAAACCAGTGATTATCCTAGAAATGACGCTGAGCCGTTAAAGAAAGGAACTATTTTTAAAAAGTGAATTCACACACGCATGCGCATGCTCCTGTGCATGCTGGTGGCACACGGCTGAATTTAGATTGAAGAAATATTTTCTGATAGAAGTCGGGCTTGATAAAAGGAATGCACACTGCCATGTGTGAAAGTGCGTATTAATAATTAAGCCATGCGATCATTACCTCAGGATATTATTTCTTAAATATCTCTTGCAAAGGCAATATGATTACATATGAATGATATCAATTTTCTACCAACAAAAAAAAATCTGCAGAAATAGGAATTGAATTACACTGTCCAATTTGCTGTAAAGTTCACTGTATGTGAAGAAATTAATCAAAGCTACCACCACCCATTTTTATGGGAACATAAAATGATGTGAACTTCCATTTTTAATAAAGATGCATAGCACTTTTATGAAGACTGACTAATAACACTATAATGAACTGAAAAGCTACTGATATATTAAGAATGAAAATTTTGAGGAGTGTATTTACTGAGACTTTTTCATGGAAGGCCGTATTTCTCTGAAGTCTCTATTTGAATCATTATAAACCAGAGGCAGAATTTCAAGGGAGAACACAGCCCGAGCACTGTGCAACTTCATCTTCGAGACGTGAATCACTTGAGGCTGGAGAACGGGGTTTGGGCTCCAGGGACATAGGCACGGGGGTGCGGAGGGGGCGCCCTTTGGAGCATCAAGCATCCACCAGGAATTTCTCAGCTGGTGGTTTCCTGGAACAGAACGCCCGGAAGGTCACGGACAGAACACTTTCCTTTGACTCCTCAACGTGGCTTCCTTGGTGCTGCTCTGTCTCTACACTAATCCAGATAGGATGGCCTTGTCTCGCCTCCAGACCTGACACGTTCACTCTAAAGCAGATGCCCTCAACCGACTTTCAGGCACGCATTTCTGAGCTGTGGCTTGTGCCACATTGACCAGCTCTGGGCAGATGGATACCTCTTGCATTTCTCTCTAATTCGGAGGATCTGCAGGACTGAAAATATAAAAAAGGCAGGTCTCAGGATGCCTGCAGCTAGCCCAGGGAAGGATGCTTTATTTTAAATTTTTTAAAACTTTTATTTTGTATTGGGGTATAGCCGATTAACTATGTCATAATAGTTTCAGGTGAACTGCAAAGGGACTCAGCCATACATACACATCTATCCATCCTCCCCCAAGCTCCCCTCCCATCCAGGCTGCCACATAAACTGAGCAGAGTTCCGTGTGCTTACAGTAGGTCCTTGTTGGTGATCCACTTTAAATACAGCAGTGTGGACATGTCCATCCCGGGGTGCACGTCGATCCCAAACTCCCTACCTATGCTTTCCTTTCCCCTGACAACCAGGAGTTTGTTCTCTAAGCCTGTGTGTCTGTTTCCATTTTGTAGGTTCATTTGTGTCACTTCTTTTTAGGTTCCACATATAAGGGATGGCATACGATATTTCTCCTTCTCTGTTTGACTTACTTCACTCAATGTGACACTCTCTAGGTCTATTATTTCATTCTTTTTGTGGCTGAGTAATATTCCATTGCATAAACGTACCACATCTTGTTTATCCATTCCTCTGTCAATGAGCATTTAGGTTACAGGGCAGCATGCTTTAAACCAGTGACACCAGCACTGGACCAAGAACCATCCCACAAAGTTATGCAAATCTCCATTTTTTAGGGTTTTTTACCCCATTTTTACAAAACAAAAAATTTCATACATGCTTACTATAGAAATTTGGAAATACAGGACAATGTAAGAGGAACAAAATAACAAAGCTCCCAAATTCCCCTTCCCAGAGATCACGTTCACTAACATGTTAACTCTCGCGTGCTTTCATTTGCACACACATGCGCACACGTGCACATCTTCGCATACAGACACATGTATGTGGTTGTCACCAAACTCTCCCACACATTTTATTCCTTTTTAAATTTAACTTTGAATGGTTAACTCATATTCGTCGTTCAAAACCAGAAAATAGAAATTGGTTTTTGCCGTAACATTTTGTGATGAGCATTTTTCCAGGCCACTGATGTTTCATAAGCATGCCTTTTCATGGCTTCAAAATACAGTACATATGGCTTCATGTAACTTCCAGAGCCATGCCTCTATGGAGAGGTATTCAGATTGTCTCCAGTTTTCACGTTTGTAATGTCTCATGCACGTTTGTAATGTCTCAGGCACGTTTGTAATTTCTCAAACAGTGAACATCTCGAATTTGATTCCTTCCTCTGGTTGGATTACATCACAGCCTTTCAAGGTCAGGGGAGAGGGGGGACGGAGCCCCAGGGGGGCCGCCCTCTCCCATGCTGGAGACACACCGGCTCCCCACGCTGGCTCCCCGTGCCGGCTCCTGCCTCTGCTGCAGCCCTAAGGCCCTAATGGGATGGGGTTTGGTGCCCTGGGAATCCTACTTCTCTTTGATTCCTGTATTGTAGCTCCATGAACGAAGGCCCCTCAGAGGTCTGGAGTGGCAGGGTAACGGCTGCTGCCCTGGGGGCAGCTCGTCCCCCCACCTTCCCAAGGGCCATCTGTGCTCTTGGAGATCTTGGAGGCAGTTAAAACCAGACCACGGGGGATTTGGGAGCCCCCAATTGCGACATTCAGACTTAAATTGAAGAAAGTAGGGAAAACCACTAGACCATTCAGATATGACCTAAATCAAATCCCTTATGATTATACAGTGGAAGTGAGAAATAGATTTAAGGGACTAGATCTGATTGATAGAGTGCCTGATGAACTCTGGACGGAGGTTCGTGACATTGTACAGGAGACAGGGACCAAGACCATCCCCATGGAAAAGAAATGCAAAAGAGTGAAATGGCTGTCTGAGGAGGCCTTACAAATAGCTGTGAAAAGAAGAGCGTCGAAAAGCAAAGGAGAAAAGGAATCTGGGCTAACAATGCTCATATCAGACAAAGTAGACTTTCAACAAAGTCTATAGCAGAAGGCATAGAAGGGCATTATGTAATGAAACAGTGTTAAAACATGAAAAGAATGCAACACTTGTTAATATATTCACACCTGAAATAAAAGTACCTAAATATACAAAACAATATTAACACACATAAAGAGAGAAACTTACAATGACACCACTATAGTAAGGACATTAATTCTGACTTACAACAGATAGATCAATCCAGACAGAAAATCAATATAGAAACCGTGGCATTTAATGATGTATTAGACCAGTAGGCTTAATATATACAGGATGTATGTGCATGCGTGCTAAGTCACTTCAGTTGTGTCTGAATTTTTGTGATCCTATGGACGGGACCATATCCTGCCAGACTCCTCTGTCCATGGGTTTCTCCAGGCAAGAATATTGTAGTGGGTTGCTATGCCCTCCTCCAGGGGATCTTTTCAATCCAAGGATTGAACCCATGTCTCTTACGCACTGAATCCCATAATAGAAGAAAACACTTTCAAGTACACATGGAATGTCCTATAGGTTGTACCACAAGCTAGGCCACAAAATAAATCTCAACAAATTTAAAAAATATTTAGAAGGCCGGAGAACTCAGATGGAACGCAGAATTTGGAA